>VZTT01014727.1:3896-73033 GCA_013400855.1 Buphagus erythrorhynchus | reverse complement strand
GGGGCAGAATGACCTCCCTCAATTTATGACCATTTAGAAACCATATGGAAGATCTGTCAGCTTTTGCTATTTCACATTTTAGTCTCTAATCAAAACTGATTTCAGGTTTTGTAGTACTAAAAGTAAAGGGAAAAATGCAAGCTGCTTTTAATCAAACTGGAATGTTCAGTGATCACCATCACAATCTTTAGTGTTGATCTGAGTATGAAGCAAAGAAGGTTAACTTGTCTTTTGTTGACTTAATTTAGTGGCAACCACAGCCTTTAAGATGTAATAGTAGGCAAGTTTGTGTCATACCTGTGCAACTGCCACTGTATATGTGAGTGGCCATCTGCTTAGAATCAAGTCCTAAGTCAAAAGACCAATGAGGTCTAATGCTGCCGGTTTAAGTTAGACACAATTTGCACTAAGTTTTATGTGAGTAAAGAGATCATAATCAGGTTTAATGCCAGACAACAGTGAATTCGGTTACAAGGCCTGAAAGCATTTCTGAAAGGAAAGAACTATAGCCCTATGTGATTGGATCAGGAGTCTTAGCAACCTTGCTTTCCACTGAGGGTGAATTACCATTTATTGTTTAGTATATGGTTGTCTTACCCACTTGTTGCTCTTTACAAAATGGTCACAACCTTTTCATCGGCCTTGATCTAGGTGTCTGAACAATCTTAGACTATATACTCCTATCCAAACACTGTGCCTATCAAGATCACAGAATCAATATTCACAGTATTTGATTGTTGTGAATAGAACTGAAGTGCCTAATTGAGCACTAGTCTGTTCTCTTCTTTACTAGTTGTAGCAATGGAGGTGCTTTCATTATCTGCATAATATCCCTTTCAGGTTATGGCTGTGTCTGGCTTTCACACAATCCCTGTGTGTCTGTGGAGAAATGGTAGCGTTTCATTTGGAGGGATGTTTTACGCAAGCTATTACCATGTCAGGGGAGTGGGATCGTCTTAACTAACTGTGACTATCTACCTTAATATAGCCCTATGAGCTTCATTTCATGTCAGTTGGAAGAGACTAACATCCTCAGATGAGTTCATCCCTTCTGCTGGAGAAGTCTGTTTCAGGGTACACTGGATTCACCCTTTTGAGTGCCCATCCATTTTAGAGTTACACACATAACTTTGATGGTTAAAGTCATAATAGATTATCACTGGAATGGATGTACCACGAGTTGGGGATGAGTGGATGGGATCCCCAAGTCATTTTCTATGGCTGATGCTGTGGAGGCTCAGTAGGATAAAAATCACAGATTTAAGAGAAGAACTATGCAACTGCTCCCAAGTTATTCTGCTGGGTGTCAGTAAACCTCTTGTACACAAAGCTTTTGTGGAGTATACTCATGAGAAAGATGTGTTTAGCTGTGATTATTTCAGTTCTGTTTCTCTTAGTATACATTTTCATTTCTCTTTTTAATCTTACCTTTCCTAAACAAACCCAAATCTGCTTATGTGTCTCCAGTAATGGTTACCCCAGAGAATGGCTCCATTTTTATCACTTTTTCTTGAATTATGAGTAAGAATTGTCAGATGTGAAAAAGCTCATAAAATATGTTTTGCACATTGATCATTCACCACTGTTTACCTGTTCACAGGCAGGAAGAGAAATATGTAACTCAAAGAGACATGGCTTAAGGATAATAAGAGTGAATAAAAAATGTATCATATTCAATCTAGCTTCAGTCAGGGCCCAAATATTAAACTGGTCTTTGGCATATTTCAGAAAGCATGTGAAATTTTAAAAAAAAGCTCAGTAGGAAGAGATTTTGTTGATTTTAAGTCACTTTTGAGAAACTTTTGAGAAACTTTTAGAAAGTCAAAGTCTTTTATTCTGTTAACTGCTCTAACCAAGCTAAGGAAGGCTGACACAATAAATGCTCATATGGAAACTGAAGGGTGTATTTTTGAAAAATTAACATTTAAAACCAGAAGCGTTCTGGTTTTGCCTCTTACTTTTCAAGGAGGTGGTCAAGAGAACAGAATTCCTGTGTTTATATTCTCATTTTAAAAGTGTTTACCTTAAGATTTATGGATTTTGAAAGTACCATGTACTCACTTCCATACTATTATCTCCCCTTCAGTCAGTGATTTTTTTTTCCTGTCACACACACTTCAAGGCATTTAAATGGAGTTCCAGGAATACTGAATCAAAGAGGAGTGGGATTTGAAATGTCAATGCTCAGCACCAATAGAATATCTGGAAACCAATTAAGACATATTTAGGTTGAAGAGTGGCAAAAAATGTGCTTGTGAATAAAAAAATCTGCTGCTGCATAAAGAGAGAGTGTTGAGAGCATTAGGGTTCTTGAAACAACTTTAAAATGCAAGAGAGGAAGATTCATTCCAGTGTTTCACTGGAATGAAAGCGCTCCCTGCTTTCAAGTATAGTAAGAAAAACCTGATTGAAAGAGTACTGTCAGAACTGTACTTTAGGTTATGATAGTATAAAGTCTGTGGCAAACTGAATTTACGTTGGTCATCACTTCCCCTGTTAACTGGTGGAGAAGAGAATTGCAGGAGCTCTCTTCTAAAATCATTCTATTTTCTTTACTATCTGCATGTGTGACTCTTCTCTGGCCCCACAATGACAACATATCTCAGGCGTATCTGTATCTGTATTGTTGTGGCAGTGTGATTAAACAAGGCAGCACTTTGCTATTGAAGCTCAGCACAATGCTGAAATCTATGGCAGCAGCTGCTTTCACTCCTTTGGTTCTAGGCATCACAGTACAGACCATACAAAAAGTAAGCCTCACTCCTAAAAAAGCAAAGAAATATACAGAACAGAACTGTAATCTTAACTCCCTTGCTCTAGTATCTGTAAAAGTAATTTATTTAATGATACATTAACATAATTTTGTGTGCTTCCCTTGCTTTCTCACACCAGGAAGGTCTCTTCACAAAGGATGTACACCTGGCCAGGACGTGTAACACACCAGTTAGACTGCCTGGTGGGACATGCCCCTTCTGGGCTCCTGTTTCTGGGAGAAGGGAGGGGGTACCTGACCACCTCCCCACCTCCTGTGAAGACTATACACAAGTCTGAGTTTGGGACCTATGTTGTCACTTACTTGGGTGCCTGCTGGTATGGCACCCAGAGTGGCAAGGCAGGTTGACTATTTGGGTGGGAATGAGGACATAGACCTTCATCCAAATGCCCATGGCCTTAAGATGATCAAGACAGAGATGGACCGTACAGAGAGTCTGTCCATCCCTGTACCCTCTACCTTCCTTTCCACAGCAAAAAGGGTTATTGGGAAATTTCAGATGCTCAAACTCATGAGATTTCTCCTGGCACTTTTGCCTCTGAGAATGTTTCTACTTATCTACAAAATGATTGAGCTTTAATGAGTTTCTCGTAATTTGTGCAGGCACTAACAGTATATTTATTTCTGTCCTTTGCCAATAGTTCCTGCATGTTTTTTTTAGTTTTCATAAACTGTCTTGTCCAGTGCCAGGGTTAAATCTCACACAGATGGAGATGGAAAGTAATACTAAAATGCCTAAGTAATCAAATATGTTACAGCCTGTAGTTCTGCTTTACAATTTGGATGGGACTGTGTTGCTTCAAATTTAATAACATAAAGGTGCTCTGTTAAAGAAGCTGAAAGAATAAGGCAGAGTGTTCATTGGATTAATGAAGATTAATATATGAAAGGCATGCAGTGTCATCTTCACTGCAATGTAAAGAATAAGATTATCTAAGTTATGCAGACATTCTACCTCTAATTCAGGCTGTATTTACAGAAACTTACCACCCATATCTCATTAGTTCAATGATATGGTTATTTTTTGCAGGTTTGTTTTAGAACTAATGAATGATGGGGAATTAGAGTTACAGCAGTGATAGCAGGTATTTAAAAAACATTTTTATTTGGGGACTAAACTTGTATAAGCAAACGAGGTTGGGGACTTGTGTATCCAGGCAAGTTTGTTTTAAGTTGGCAAGCTGAAGGAAAATATTTTGGTTTTTTTTCTGTATTGAACTGTGGCAGGGTATGTACCACTCAGATTTTTTAACATACGTTGATCTAGGAAAGGAAACATTTCAAACAAAGACTTGCACTATATGCTTGCAAAATGAAGAGTGAAAAACAGTTGAGCTGTTTGATTTTTATCCAAATTCTCTAACTTTTCCAGTCAAAATTTTTTACAAAATTTAAGAATTTTTCAGAAAGTTTTCAAGACACTTAGAGACTCTGGTTTAAGACACTATTATTATGTAGAAAGAAACTAAAACCAAATTCCCAAACCTGCCATCAACTTAAAACTCAGGCCCATTTAATTGGATGCTTAATAACTGGCACCCACAGGTTGGTTTCCTAGATTGCACAATCATCCAGCTGTGACAGCCTTTCTTTTCTGTCCTCCCCTGGTACAATGCAATTGAACCCCTCTGTGACCCCTGGGAATGCCAACAATAGAGATGATCAGTCATTGCACAAAACAGCTCTCCAAAGGGTGATCATTTTGTTTCAGGCCTTTCTAGAAAACAATTCAAAGTTTTGCAAGTATTTTAGACTTAACATTTCTTAGGGTGTAGATTAAAAATGTGTTTTGAGTAGCAGTGTGAAACAAATATTACACCTAGTGATAGTAGTGCTGAACACCAAAAAATAAAGGCTGAAGATTAGAAGTCTTGTTACTGAGGTTACTGAGTGAGGTGTTACTCCTCACTCCACCTCCTCCCTCAAAAATACACCAATGGGATGGTGCCTTGTGCAACTAAAGCACCATCTTGTTTCATGCCAAGGAGTTTTAATCAGGGTGAAGGTGAGGCTCTGAAGCTGATGTCAGATACGGCCTGTACAGGTCATTAAGCTGCCTGCAGGGGAGGGAAGTGCATTTATAAAGTCGGTTTTGGAATGTGGGTCAGAGGTCCTCAGGTCCTCTAGTTCTTGCTCTAAAGCCAGAAGCTGCAAGGCCTATTTGGGTTTTCAGTGAGCTGCTTTATGGGCTGTTGCTTGTGGCATGGGAACCAAGTCTTTTGTCAGCCACTGACAGTACTGTTGGCTCCGTTATCTTCCTGCAGCGATTTGGACAGTATTTTACCTCTTTAGTTTCTTTACAGGAAAGAATCCTATTGAGAACACCTGAAGTGATACAATTGCAGCATGATCATTTAAAACCATGGGTATGCCTCAGTTTCCTGGGGAGCTGGAAGAAGTTACAGAGCGCATAAAAAATTTTTGGTGTGACTGCAAACCAATCAGGGTACTAGATCAACCTTTACGTTTCAGTGGAGGTTTAGGCTTAGAACAGTCCCTTCTAGGTAACTCAAAGCAGGTATTTTTTTCTAAGGCTAAGAGTGCCCTGCAGCCAGAATGCATGTTGTTTTGGCTGCAATCTCATGAAGATGTGAAAGGTACAGAGGGAAGACCCAGCAACCTCTGGCATTTCAGTCCTTCCCTGTCCCTGCAACTTCCACTGTTGGAATGCTGCTAAATCCCCTTTGACCACTCAGAACTTAAGTAAACAAAGATTGTACTAGTGGGGAGTTATGAATTATTTAAAAAAAAAGAAAAGTCTGTGTTTGTTGAATAGGTTGGATCAGTACAGGAGTAGCTTGGTATCAAAGGTTAGAATGAAAAATACAGTGTATTTCAGTCTCTTTCCAGAAAAGTGAATCCTCTGCTACCTGCTCGCCTGCTGTGAAAAGATACAGCCCAGGTAATTTGAGTTCTAAATTCATATGCTTTGCCTTTTGTAATGCTGAGACAGAGGACATCTTTGGAACTGAAGGATTACAGGCTTATTTGAATTATAACAGCACTGACCTCAAGCAGCCTTCTAGTCAAATCTGTTGCTTGTGTGATCAGCTTATAATCATGTTTCTGTGATACTAGTGCACAGATGTAGTGTCAAAGCTGAGTTCAGAGGTGTAGTTTATTCTAACATTAGAGTTTTTATCAGTCCAGGATATCACAGTAAGTCATCCTTGTACTCCTTGCCCTGTTTTCTCACCTTCCACCTCGTGTTGCCTCCAATGCTTGTTTAGCCTCTTAATTAACTGATTGATCTTGTTAGCCCAGAAAAAAAGTTGAATAAATTTCTTCTGGTTTAGTGAATTAAACTTTCTCCCCACAAATGGATAAGCACCTGAGCTGGTGAACAGTGAGAAAGCAGCAGCACTAAGAAAACTGAGGGCAGGGGAAAAAGAAGGGAAAGAAGCTGATAGATTATTTCAGCCATTCTATGACACCTAACTCTGTCCTGTAAAGCTTCCCCACTTTGGATGCAGAATATTTGAACTTGTTAAGAACAGAAGACTCCCATGCATCTCCATGGGACCTCCCGAGTAGCAGGTTACTGACTGCTCTGTGTTGAGTGCGTCTTTGGTGAAAGACATCTCTATGAAAAAATTTGCTTCCAGCAAGTAAGCGTTTCATACTCCTTTTGTTTAAAAATCAGCATTTTAAAATGGAAGATTTCCTACTGAGCCCTTGTCAAGATTTTGTACTTTGCCTTCTCTGGTGAGAGTGTTTGTACAACTTTCCTTTAAGAAGGAACCACAAATTCATCTCTCAAACCTGAACAAAGCCCCTTCAAAGGGCAAATCAAGGCTACAGTTCCTTGACTTCTCATTCACAATCACACATTACCTGAGAGGAAGCTCAAACACCCAGGTTGCTGCCTTTTTAAGTGAAAAAAGGAAAGAAAAATCTAATTAATAGAACAAACAAAGTGGAAGGGCTGACAAGGAGAAGTGGTACACACAGGGTGTAAAAAGCATTAAATCAAATTAAAATCTCTACCTCCAGCCACTTTTTCAACTTAGCTATTTTTGCCTACTGTCTTGGTGTGGATGATGTTTCTGCTGCCTAACTGCTATTTTGTTAAGAATTCTTCCAGTCAAGCCTGCCCTACATGTATCTTCTCTCTTGCTTCATAGCAGAGTTTTCCTGGCAGAAGTCTTGGTAGTAGGGAACCAAATAAACAACTGTGTGTATGAGGTGTTAATCGACTTTACTTCGTAAGTTTAGAATACCTTGCAACCTCTTTTGGCACTATTTATGCAAGGTTTCAGCAGTTTACTTTTGGAGTAAATATTAAAGTGAAAGGAGCTGCAGCAATGGTTTTGAATGTAGAGCATTATTTTACACCTCGTTAGGTCTATTTTTCCTACTAATACAGCCGTGGCAACTGGACAAGTGAAAGACTGATGGGATGAACAAAGGCAGTGTTCCTTTCCCGAGCATGCCAAATTCATTCTGTAAATGTGACATCAAAAAAAGTACCCCAAACCACATGGCAGAAGTCAGGCCTGAAAAACCAAGAAAACTTGCACTACAACAGTTTGCACAAGCTCCTGCATCTCTTTACCTAATGTTTTCAGACACTAGAAGGATCATTTTTCCATGTGCAGCTAATTCGCTGTTTTACTTAGAAAGTTTTCTCAAGGAAATATACAAAATAGTATAAACGTGGTTGGATGCTTTTCTGCTTTTGAAAATTTGAAATTTTTATAAATGTTGAAAATAACTTGATCTTAATACTTAGTGAAGCTATTATTAATCTCTCTGAAGTAACAACTCTTACGCTTGTTTCAGGATCCGCTGGTCCTAGCAAAAGCTTATGCTGCAACAGTTACGGTGGGGGAACTGTCCCAAGCATGTGTCTGAGGTGCCCTGTCAGAATAAATTGTGCAGGGGTGGAAACTTATTCTTACTCACAGCTTCTCACAAGCCGCTGACCCCATGTCCGGAAGATTTAAGAGTACTTTTTGAGGAGTATCACATAGTGAATAGTTTGAGTGATATCTCCCATCACTACCTGCATCGAGTCTCTGTCATCAGCTAAGTGTGAGTAAACCAGCACAAGAAACAAGCCATAATATGTGAACTGCTCCACACAAAAACATGCACAGCTTTCAGAAGAATCAATACTGTTGTAGATTTAGTGATACTCTATTTTGATGTATTAATGACAATGTTATGGCTTTTGAATGCCCTTGGGTTTTTTCCCCTGTAGAATAAGCTTTGCAGTGCTACCACCCCTTCCCTGTTTTCTTTGCCTGCAAGACTAAGATATAGCTGCTGATACAAGATTCTAAAAGGTTTGGGGGTAACGGAGTGAATTAAACATTCCTCTTCCAGCTGCTGCTGTTTACAACACTTGACAGTTAAAATACATCACACATTCTCTTGTCTGTTTAATATAAGCAATTAGTATTTTAAGTCCAGAATCAACCCCAAATAGGAGGATCCAGACAGGCAGTTCAGATAGAAAACTAAGAAGTGTTCTAAATTTATATAAAAGCAGTTTGCAGTCAGTTCAGCCTATGCCTAACACATTGTTTACTGCAGCACATCAGACTGTGGAAGCTGAGAGACCAGTGGCTTGTCTTTTGAGGAAGGTTTCATTTTTCATCTCAAAATTATTTCAGCAATTAATTAGTTTTTATTTGCAATTTTATTATGAAATATACAATGAAAGGGGAAAATCAAAATTAAAATACAGTATTTTTGTTTTCATATAATGAACTCTTTGTATAATGAAACTTTTTAATCAACCCAAGATCTATTTTGGAAGAAAGCTTGTTTAGACAGAATTTTCCTTTTTGTCTTTTCTGGAATGAAGAGGTTTGAAATCACAGACCTCATTAAATAAAGTAAAAAATCCAGCTTCTCTGTAGGTTTACTTCTGTGAAACTGAGGCAAATCTGAGATAACAAAAGGGCTTAAATGCAAACTCAACTTTAGTACATAGGCAACATGATGAGAGTAGTGTCAATCTTTGTAATTTTAGGAATTCTAACATGATTGTTGCAAAAAGCAGTTTGCTAAAATTTATTTCATTTCCTAAATGAGAGAATTTTTAATGAAAATGTTATAAACTGAAAAAGCTCCTCCTGACAAAAGGCGTTTGGGATGCAATACTATTCAGTTGTAAACCCCTTCTTTTTTCAGTCTAGACAATGTATAGCACAGGGGAGGTAACATTCTGTACAATATTGCTTCACACAGATGGTCTTAAAATTCATATACCTAAAGTTTAGGCCTTTGTGAGCATAAGGATCTCTCTGGAAACCTCTCTGTTAACTTTTCTATGTCAAAATCTAAGCATGCACCTCAATATGAACCTGGACCAGGTGTAGCTATCATTTAGTAATGAAACTTCTAGTCACTAGCAAGGGTAAAATATCTGATAGGAAGCATTTAACTTCACTTCTGCTTGCCAGGGAAAAAGCTAAATGCTAGGTTATGAGCTTTACATCAATGATTTTCCCTTCATTCCCTTGCAATGGTCAGTGGCAACTGGCACTTGGCTCTGAAGGGTCTACAATAGTGCAAATAATGAATCACAAATAAACAACTTGCCACCTTTTCAAAAGGAAGCCAAGTAATTAATTTCTTCTAAATTAAGACTTCCTCTAAAATGAAAAAGTCCCCTCAGCTTCTGCAGCCATCAACTCGGTTTGCACCTTTAAAAAATAATAGAAGCAGGGCATAGGGAGTAAAAATGAAAACAGCTTCAGGTCATTCAATTTCCTGTTTGTTTAAATTTGTCCTTCCTGACATGCAGATTCATCACACTCCTTTCCTGGTGACTACTTCATTAGATTAGTTTAGTTAGGTATTCAGAGGGATTTTTATCCTTTGACTCATAAAATTCTTGAATTGCCCCAAGAATTTCCTGTGTCTGACTGGAGTTTTATGTCCTTGTAGTTTTAGCTGGACTCCTTGAAGAAGCTGCTAAATTGCTGTCTAAATTGCTCTGATTTTGAGGTCTTCAAACAGCAGATCAGGAGCCAGCTCTGAGTTCGATTCCTGCTTTTCAAGGAAAACTGATCTGTGCCAGCACTTCACCTCTTAAAACTGTAGTCAGAATTTTTTCTTAGTATTTTTAAACTCTTCCTTTCCTGACACTATTTCCCCTTGCTGCCCATGCCCTTCCCAGGTGTCCACTTCAGAATATTTGTCCAATTCCAAAACTGCACCCTGGTGGCTCGAGTGCAGCCTGCAAGCAGTCCCATCAGGTTTTGATCACTCTCTTGCTATGAAGCAGAGAAGCTGAGGTTACGGGTATATCGGGCCATTTAGCAGTTGATGAGAAATGCCTTTCTAGATCCCTTCCCTGTCTTTTTTTTAGTCCTTTCTGAGGAGGGTGAGAGCTAGGTTAGGCTGGAGCCCTGGTGTGTGCTTCTTTTGAAGGGTTCAGCGAACTGAAGGTGATGCTTTGTGACATGTGCGCTCCAGAAATCCACCGAGTGCTTGCAGTGCCAACTCGGCTACTCGCACACAGGCGCTTCGCCTGCCTTGGCTGCCCTCTCGGCACGGCACGACGGCCCTGCCGTGGCCCGGGTCAGCGGGCTTGGCGATACCTGTGAATGGCTTTGACGAGGAGGAAACAGACGGCGGAATGGCACCCTGCCTGTCTTGCAAAGTCTGAGGGGGAAAGTGGAAAAAAACTTGATCACCCCTTCCGGTGTCCTGTCTCCTCTCCCAGGTCACGGTGACTGCGCAGGAACAGCCCTGAAACACGGCTGTACGACCACCGATGCGTGTCTGTCTGTCTGTCTGTCTGTCTAGCCGTGAGGTTGCTTCCCCTCGAGTACCTTCGCCCATGGGATGGACAGGTGGAGACAAGAACAAGGCCGTGCGCTGTGCCGAGCCTCCCGGGCTCCCCCCGCCCGGAGGCGGCGGCCGCCGCTGAGGAGAGGCCGGGCCGGGGGCGGCCGCCTCCCGCAGCCTCTGCCGGGGCTGGGCCGGGCCTTCCATGCGGCCGGAGCTTGTCCCCAGCCGTGCTGTCCCAGCCCCGATGCCCTCCCGGCAGCAGCGGGAAGAGCAGAGCGCAGGGGCAGCGGCGGGCAGGGGAACAGGGCCTGGGCGATGGCCCGGGCACTGCAGTGGCGGTGGGGCGCTGTTACACTGGCACATCGGGATGGCCGAGAGGCGGGAGCCCAGGGAAAAACTAAGCAGCCATCGGCGTTAGAGAAAAGAGTATCCAAAGAGCATCCATCCATAGCTAATGTTGTCAATGGCAAGCTACTACAGTTCGCCTGGCGTTGCGGGAAGCGCCATGGGGGGCAAATCCGCATGAGTACAGAGAGTTTTCACTGAGTTACTTGAATGCCTCAATGCGCGGCACTATCTGCATCTCCACTCCTTAGCATCTTGCCTCTCCAGTTTTCTTCTGTATGGGGTCCCATTTCCTTTTGCTAATTCTCTCTAAATATTTTATTTCTCTTCTTGTTTATTGCAACATGTTTCTTTTCCAAACAAATTACTCCTTTGTACATATTTCTTTACCTAGAGTATCATAAAAAAAAACAAGTGAGTTGGATGTTTATAAGCCAATATTATTTGTCTTAGAAAACATGTAGTGAGTATAATTAATTTCCACTGTGAACATTTGCACTGTGCTTAATTACAACTGTTCATAGCTTACCTTGGAAATTGCTTTCATTGTCTTGAACAGTTCGTGTATGGTACTTTTGTTTAAGTTACTTATTTGAGCAAAAAATATAATAGGAGGCTAATAGAGAAGGAAAAGAAGACATAAAAGATGCACTCATGAAAGGAACAGCACAGGCACAGAGGAGAATAAGAGACCTGTGCTGAGCTGACCTGTGCAGAAGCCATATTCATGTTAATGCTTGCTCAGTCTTTGGGATATTCTGGAGGCAAGCTGGGCTTCCCCCAGCAAAGCATTAAAGGAGAACAGCTCCTCATGAGATTGGTCTTAACTGCTTTGCTGTTTCTTTCCATGGACTGTGTTACTGACGACATTGTATGGCTGTGAAATGGTTTCCTTTTAAAACCTTGAAAGAAAATGTAGTGTTTAGGAGAAAGGGCATGCTTTGCTCTAGAAACTGTAACAGAAAACAATCAGGAATATTACCTTTTCCATTTCAATACTTACAGGGTTTTGGTTTTTTTTCCAGAGTACGGAGTTTTCTACAGAAAACTTAAAAGGAGCATGTGTGAGTGTGTTTGCACATGTAGGTTGTTTTTGCCGGGGCTTTCTATGAAGAAACGCCTTTATTTTCTAGTACGCATTATTAGCTACCTCTTTTTCTTTGCATAAGAGGTCGTTAAAAAGATTTAAACCTCCCCCCAAACTAACAGCAACTTCAAACAATCTAACCCTGCAAATCATTCACTTTTTTCTTCTTTTAGGATTTTATGTAGTGCCTGTAGCTTTTGCATTCTTTTATGCATGCAGCATAGTGTTCAGCTTTATGTTGCAGTCTTAGGCAGAGGGTCATGTAAGGTTACCCTGAGGCCTAGGGTGGCAGAAGTACCTCAGAAGTCTGCATAAAACTGCAGTGAGTAGATCTTGAACTCCCCACGAGAGGCAGGCCTACAAGGCTAGGTTCCTTGCAGGGCTTGATGAGCATGTAGTTCATGGTGAGATGTTCCTGCAGTGTGATAAAAATCCTGGTCTAGAAATGTATCAATCTTACAGACTAGCTTTGTGGATAAGCTGTAATATTAGGCAAAGAGGATGGTTTTGCTCTCCATGGTGACATGAGAAGGAGCCATGCTCCACCTCTCCATATTCTCCTCCTGCAGAGTCTTGTCCTGTGGCCAAATGGCCCTTAGAGACCTGGTGGTTTGAAGCTCTGACTTCACTCTGCTTTCAATGCTCTGTTCTGTCAACCTTTGGCAGACATTGCCATCAGCTAACTGCTCCAGATTTTTGCCCCAATCCTGACAAAAGCTTTCCTTTGTGGCCAAGAAAATTATGTCTCGTTTTAGTTTGTGAACAAATTCCCTCCCTGATGTTCCTAGACATCTCCTTTAATAAAGTAAACAGAAGAAAGGGAGTCTTTGTCTTTTTTTTTTTTTTTATGTTTTGGGGGGTTTTGTTTGTTTTAATCAGTGTAGTAACTCTTTCCCTTGTTTCCTAACTTTACAGTTGAGATGAGAACCTATTTGTCCAGCTAAAATGAGGAAGGTGCTAGTGCACTCAATACTGGAGGCACTAGTGAAGGAGGTTCATAGAAGGAATATAGCTGCAAAAGGAAGATGGTACTGGCTTTTTTGGAATTAAAATTAATTCAGTAAGCTCTGTAGTTCTAGTTTTAAACGTGTAGCTGAGTTCTGGCTGTTCTTTACAAGCTTTATTCCCCAGACATGCATAACAATACTAAAAGGAAAATATTTCAACAAACAATTTGTGGATGTTCATTACTTGAAAGATACCATGACAGATTTTTTCAAATATGTATTTCATATCTGTGACTGCTGTTCATTTCAGTGCCAGATGTTGATTATTACAGGGTTGCATTTGCTGGGTTTTTTAAACTTTCTCTGTGAAAATACTGCATTAGAATTCCAATTTTATCAAATCACTTCCATCTAAGGCCTGCTAGCTCTATTGCTATCCTGATTTACTCATCCTCTGTGAAATCTCTAGCTGTTTTAGTTACGAGTTGCACACGTAACTCATTGGTATAAATTTCAAGATATTTTGCAATATATACATTTGTTTTACCAATACTGCTTTTGGAGGGAAAACAAAAGCAACTATTTGAAGTTGAATGCTTTGGACTGAGGTTATTAGGTCAACAGTAAATTTTAAAAACTATTTCAGAGATTTCATGATGGCATTTTAAAATTATAGCTTAAGGTTACACTGCTTCACACAGTTCTGTTTGGCTCCTTTGATGCTGAAGATCTACAGCTGACTTATGTGTAAGATATATTTTTAAAAACATTAGCTGTGATTTAAAGTAACAAGAGACACTATTCAGATGAGGGGAAAAACCTGTCCTTTGGGAGGAAGTGTGTTAAGTTCAGTAGTTTTGTTGAACCTGAACCAAGAAAGAAACCATTAGTAACTCAATCTTTGTCAGAAGATATGAGGAAGATCCCAGCTCCTGCCTACCTGTAGATTTTAGCAACAACTTGTACATTCAAGATGTAGAATATTGCAGAGGAAGACTCTAAATGAACCAGCTTGTATTTATCAGTATTTTAGACCACAGTGAAGGCACAAAGGAAGCAGCTAGGGCAAGAGCAGTATTGTGATAGAGTTATTAATTGCTCAAGAGAGTAGGCCCCATGCTTTTATTGCTCAAGAGACATCGGGGCACTCTTGTTCTGAAAAATTCAGATGTCAAATCAAATTGTGGACACTAAGTTTCAGATCTCCCTTAACAATAATTTTAAACAAATATAACCTCCTTCCACTAACAAGGAGTTAAATCTAGATTACATATGCTATTTCATGGTAAGTTGTTTGGATGCTCAGAGTGCTGTAAAGGAAGAAAACAAATACCACCTTTATTCATGGCTTTCACTTTTTTTTTATTTCCCAAGTGCAAAACATAAAGGAAAAAACAGATGGTGATTGTCTCATAAAAGCTGCTATTAGAAGTTCAGTTGTTTTGAAAAATTCCCTTCCTACACTGTTCTGCCAGTATGGTATTTGCCTGCTGCAAGAGCCCAACTTTGCTGTTAGAGACAGGTAGTATTAAAGAGAAGCTCTCTCTTTACTTTTTCTTCCAAAATTAAGTTTCATTTTGTATTTGTGTTGTTCTCTTCAACCCTTGCCTTTTGGCACGGTCTGCTGAAAAACAGTACTGTGTTGTCCTTCTTGTATCTGGATGGTGCTGGAAAGGAATTTTTTTTCCCATTGGAATATCTAATACACATCTAATGTAAATGTACATATCTAATGTAAAGCTGTTTGCTGGTGAACAAGAGTGTTTCAGTGCCTGATTCTGTTTCTAGTTACATTTGGGTAAATTACATGAACCTCCACAGGAAGGAGTGTTACTTGATGGTAAAATAATTGTAAGTAAGAATATTTGTTATTCATTCATCATCATGGAAATATTAAGAAAAATAACCCAGTATGTTCTGTGCTGGCCAAAAAAAAGCCATATATCTGTACAGGCATCCTACATAATAGCAACATGTCACTTTGTAGTTCTGCATTAAACTTTTATGTGAGAAGTTACAGCTGTGGATGCCTATGCCTTTCAGATTCTGTTTCAATAAACCTTTGAGAAAGAAAAAAGTGAAAGCCTTTCAGCTTTACAGCAGTTTCAAAGCAGAAGCTTTATTACCTTTTTTTTTTTTAATCCTAATACACTTTATGTTTTTACACAGACATGGCTTCTCAGTGAAGATAAATGATGGTACTTTACCTCAAAAAGCCTTTGGGTTTTCATTAATCCACATTAGGTTAAAAGGGAATCAGAATTCCAAAAATACAGCACATCAGAAAAACAAGGTATTTTTCAGGTCAAGGTCCTCTTTTCTATCTGGTGCCGTTTGGTAGTTCTAACATCTTCCATCTCCCCCTACTTCTCCATCTGTAAATAACTCACTGAAGTAAATACTTGGAATAATTTCAGCAAAGAATGATATAATGCAGGTTGAATATAATCTCCTAGGGATCTAAAATGAAAAACAAGTACAGACATCACAGTTATTGAAAAACTGGAACTTTCCAGTCAGCAGGTGTATGAAATGGGAATTATGTCAGAGTATTACATGCTTTGGGATTGCAGTTGTGCTGTTCAAAAAAATGTCAAAGGGCATATTAGTTAAGGATAGGGGAAAAAATAGTCTAGCAGTGCTGATTTTCAAAAGCAACCTGCTGTTTCACTTCTGCAAATAATTACAGATGCACATTCTAATGGTTAGATGTCTAAGTGGTTGCATCCATCTACTAGAAAGTTGGAGATCTAACCACAATAAAATGTGTGCAAACTTGCAAAACTGGAAGGAAGTTTGAGATGCTTCTAAAATTGATCAATCGGTCAGCAGCTGGACTACTTTCCAAAAGCTTATGAGAACAAAATGTCTTTCTTTTTTTTGCATGTGGTCAGTGTCACCCCAGGAAAGAATCCTGGAGTAGCCCATCAGATAAGGGTCTTTGGAGCTTCCTAGATTAATGTGAAAGAAACAATCTATTCCTGTTGGGGTGTCATATCTGTATTAGGAATGCAAAACGGGCTAGACTATGGGCACACTGTTTGTGCTTGCTGCCTTTCTCTGGCATTTTAACTACTTTCGCATCTCAGTTTGACTGTTCAATTTGTCAGCTGTCTGCGACTGCTGTGTGCTTGCAGCTGTGTTGTCCTGGTACTCACCTTGTGCCAGCTGCCTATACAGCTGCCTGCTGTGGGTGGCTTATTAGAAATACAGACTCAATCAGGTACCTGGAAAAGGAGGTCTGAAGGTGAGAAAGAAGATGCCTCTTCTCTGTGATTTGAAACCCTCTGCCTGGAGTGGCAAAAGCAGCATCCAGTACTGGTTACCAGACTGAACATTTCTCTTCCTCCCTGTCCTCCTGTGTTGCTGCTCAGGGCAGTACCAGGCAAGAAAGCATTCTTTGACTCAGAGGCATAAAGCACTGTCTCTTTTCCAGAATAGGGATTGTTATAAAAAACAAAAAATACAGTTTTGGTGAGGGCATGTAGGGTGAACTTTAGAAATGCTACACAGCTTTTACAAAATATTTGGGGGATGTCCTAGAAAAAGAAAGAATAGGACATGACTCTATGTGTGACTCCCAGCAGCATAAAATCCACTCTGTTGCTCATGCAGGATGGAGCGGAAAAGATTTGTCAGCAATGTTCAGTTTACACATGCTTTTCACTTAAATACTTGACAGAAGTAAGTTTCATTGCTTTATTTAGTGTATTTTAGATCCAAGAAATGATAATTGCTCTATATTTGAAAAATTAGTCATCTCTATGTCTTGCTTATTAACTTACCAGAAACTGGCCCTTAGGACACAGTGCAAACGGTTGTTGGAGTGAACACAAACATCACAGACTCCTATTTTAAATCCTGTTTATGTTGCCAGTGTGATGCAAAGTGGCTGTGAATCTAAGAATGAACCCATTTAAAATGTCCATAACACAATAAAAACTGCTGGTGATTACTGTGTCATGCTGCCCCTCAAACTAAACTTTACTAAAGATAAATGTATTCACAAATCTTAGCTGCTGTTCAAACACAAAGTGTGAATGTCATCTGAAGTTGTTCAGTCATCTGGGAAACTCCTCCCACCCTCATCTTGTCATCTGAAGTTGTTCAGTCATCTGGGAAACTCCTCCCACCCTCATCTTCTCTCTTGCGATTACCCTTTGGCCCTTTCCTCCAGAGGCTATTTCTTCCTGGCTGGTATATTTTACCATCCTTCAAAAGATGGTCCAGCTCCTGCTGCCCATCAGATATGGGCTAGACTTGACAGAAGTCTATCACCCAAGGAGGGTTGAGTGTCAGAACCAGGGTTTGCAAAGGGTCTCCATCAGTGCTCAGCCTCTGCAGTGATAAGGGTTACTTTTTTCTTAGCTTAGCAGAAGCACAAGAGGTCCAAAATGGTCATCTTCACCCCTATCCCTACAGGAGCATGCCCTTAACAAGTAGCCAGATAGCCTTCAAAGGTGGGCCAAAGATTTAATGCACAGCTTAGAGCAGCCTAAAATGTAAAGGTAGCCAAGCATTTTTCAGCCTTACAACAGGAAGGAGGCAGGAGTGGAGGGGCAGCAGCCAGGGAGACAGGTGAAGTGGCCTGAGGCGTGCAAAGTGGAGGCCACTGCTGGGCCATTTACCACTTATATAGACAGAGGGTTTCAGGCTGGCTTTCTACACCACTGGGAGGTGCCTGATAGGCAGGCAACCAGACTACTACTGCTACAGCTTGTTCCTGGCAGTTTTTGAAGTACACAAAATGGTGCGAGAAAGCTTAGCAAACTATCAGATGGGTTTTCCACTCTATCTCAGGAGAGGAAATGAGACTGCAAAAGGGAATCGATTTTCTGGTCAGTCTGGCTCATCAACTCAATGAGTAATTCACTCATCTTCCTCTCAAGGTCAACAGAATGACAGTGTGTCTCACTGTGCCCTTCAGGACCTTTTCTGTTCCAAGGTTTGCTCAGTTTTCAGTTAACTCTCACAGAGTTAGTGGTTTGTCCTGAGAATGCTGGTGCCTGGCCTTCCATGTTACTCGTGAAGAGATGCCTTGGCAGGGAGTAAAAGTACGCACTGTGGAGATCTGTTTCCTAGTCCCTCTCTTGGGGACTATATGTGGCAGTGGTGGAGCCTTTGGAACATGTGTCACATGTAGCATGAGCTGACAGTCTAATCTGAAGTCACCCAGTTGGGTACAAAGACTACTTTAGGAGAAGCTTGCCTGTTTATATAGGTTTAAGATGACTTCATTTTTAGAAGTGCATAGAGTGCATCCAAAGCAAATAATTTTTCTCTGGTGAATGGGAAGACCAAGAGGAGAAGTCCGGAGAGAGAAGTATGGATGGTCTGTCTTAATGTCAAAGCTGACATAAACACATCTCCTCCAAACTCTTCTCACAAGATAATTTTCTCAGCAAGACACAGATTGCTTCAACCTCTGTGTTTCAGTCTTTGAAGCTTCCCCCTCATTGTTATAATGCAGGAGGGATGGTTTTCTTTGAGACTTTCGGCAGCCCTGAAGTTTGCCTTCTCTAAAGGCTTTCACATGATCAGATAGTTGGTTGTTACAAAGACCTCTCTCTTTGAAACTCCTCTGCCATCACACAAGGGTAAACTGGTATGTCTGCTTTGCAAAATTATTAGATTTTTTAAAAAAATCAAACAAAAAAGGCTTCATTAAAATCTTCTGACTATCTCTATGTAAGGCCTCATTTTCCATTAGACAGAGGCCCAGCTAAGAAGATGACAAATGGTGTTGGAAAGAAGCCACCAATTAGGAAACATCAATTTTTCTGGCAACAGGATAACCCCTTTTACAAAACTTGTCATATGTTTTCTCCTTTTCTGTTTGTGAAGGTAGTTGTTTGACAGCAACATGTTGCATGAGGGGAAGGATTTATAAATTGCTTTTTACAGTTAACATTGCTGCATTGTTTTGAGTTCCTGTTTTGCAGGATATTTTCCCTCTTCAGAGGGTTTGCTCCTCAAACCTGCCTGCTGTCTGTAACTTCAATTTGTAATAACTGGGGAGAGGGGAATGATTCTTCTTGTTTCTGCAGTAAGTTCTGGAGTGGAAACAATTGTGGTAGTAGGCACATTGGGAGCATAGGACTTGTGACTTGCAATGCCTTCAGGTAGCTTAGAAATGCTACTATATGTGTGTTCTAGAAAGGAAGAGAAACACATTTCTGAGCATTTCTTTTTTTTTAAAAAATATGCCTATTATGCTTACATCCTAATAAATCTTCTTCTTTAATAATCTAGGATACAACTGAAGAGATACGGATCTTTTTCCAGTTTACACTTTTCTCTACCTGCATTCAGAAAAGTTGATAGTTTCCACATCACCTTTTACTGTATAGAAAATTTTACTCGCTTTTCATATGAAAGGCTGTATACACCCTTTATTCATCTGCATGCAGTGATTCACAGCTGCTGCTGTGTTTCTTAATAACTTATTGCGATTCATTTTATGAAATCATCAGTAGCAAATGCTCAACAAATATTAGGAGAAGAAACTAGGAAATTCTCTATTCTTGGGCATATGTGTAATACAGGCAGAGATCAAGAGCTGCCTGTACATTATATTTGGCAAGAGACTGAATGAGAAGGACAGATGGCTGGTGAGATTTCAGATGGGCACTGGTAGATGCTGACATGACCTTAAAGCCTGTCAGGTGCTTAATGTGGGAACTCTGCTTCAGGAAATACAGTATTATGATGGGTTTTGAGGAGTGGCTGAAAATTTATTTTGTAATGGGTATCTATCTTCTGGGTCACCAAATAGACCTGCCTTGTTGTTTACCTGTGTTATGGAGAGGGGGAGACTTAATGTGGAATGGAGTGGAAGGTCATTATTTTGGTAAGTGACCATTACTGGAAGGTCATGTACACATATCATCATCTGATGTCAGGTCATGAAGCTCAGTGCTCAGCTATCAGCTGCTTTGAACATGTGCAATACTGAGTGCAGTTGTTTTATCGTGGATGCAGACTACATGCAGATCATCCACTAGTGTCTAACATAGGCATAGTTATGGTTTCACCTGTCCATGTCTGATCTGAAGCACTCATTACTGTTTTGACATGAGACACAATAGTAATCATCTCACTGCCTTTAATGTATGATGATTCAGTGTCTGAACACATCCTTTTGGGTTTTCCTTGGTGAAGGCAAAGGTTAAGGCATGCTTTGGGGCTCTAAACTGCAATTTCCCAATTCATTTTTTTAAGTACCTTTATATTGCAAAAGCAAAAGCATTTGTGTTCCATAAAGCCTAGCTGTTTATATTCAGGGTGGAATTTGTGGGTTTTTTTTAGCTGGTGGTTAAAGCTGCATTGGCTTATCTGGGGCCTTTGTCCCCGAGCTAAACTGCTATCACTGCTTATGGGGGAATGCAGGAATCCCTGTGGAGATGGATACTGGGCAGCTAGTGGCAGCTTTCCTTTCCAGTAAACAACTGTACTTGGGGGGAAGTCTTCCAAAGTACCTAAGTGATTTAGGATATAAAAATCTCCATTTCATTATGTCCATGCTCTAGAGTGAGATAAACATTTCTCAAAGTGTGATTCTGTCCTGCTTTTTGCAATGCTATCTGCCACAAAGACACCCTCTTTTTTTACCTATCTTGTCCCTCTTTTCCAGGTTGGCCTTCCTTTTATGATGTGATCAGTCCTGATGCAATTACTTTCAACGATGATTTTTCCTATGGGATGCATCGGATTGAAATATCCTGCAGTCAGGTTAGTTTATAGCACAGACAGACAGTTCCGATGGCAAAGGCTGCAAAAACCATTAGTGTGCTGTACTTTCCTTGAGATTTGCAAACCTTTCAGTTCTATTAAATAGTAATAATTGTGAGAGAGCACAGTGGGTTGTAGGTAAAAAAGCTGGGTGGAATGAGCTGAAGGCACAAAGGGATTGTTGGAATGCACGTTGTTGTCTCATGTGAGATTTAACAGAGCAGATGTAAATGGTTGGACTCGGTGCTGAGTTTACAAAAATAGTCTTCCTGAAGAGGGTCCCTTCAAAGGAGCTCCTGAGTCTGAGCCTGTCCAACTGACTCCACATGTGAGCAGTTGAGAGAAGTCGAAAGCAGTGGAGCAACTGTCTGTGTGCTGATTCCATCACTCTACATTATTGTGCATCCATGCTAACTCATTCCCAACACTCATTTCCAGCACAGTCCTAATGGCCTCAAATATTCCCATCTGCCATAATAATGAAGTCAGTAGTCATTCAAAACATGCCCAAATTTTCCGTTATCTGTCTTGTTCTACTTTCTCTCATCCTTTGTGCTACCCTCCTTTCTGTGAAGGGAATGGCATAATCATTACCTAGCAAAGGGAGAAGCTGCTGCATTGGTGTTCAGCAGCTGTAGCCAGCAGCTTGCAGTCCTCTAGCTCCACATTCTCAAACACCTCCTGAGAGAAGCAGCAGCTTTGTTTGGGCAGTGATAATTTGCTGTTCTTCCGGCGTTGTTGGGGAGATAACTGATTTTATCCCTGACAATATGCATCCTTACTAGTCCTCATTATATAAGGCTCAGAGTGAGTTGAGAAACTTCTCAAGAGTATCCATTAACTTCAGTCTGTGTAGAGCATTTGGCCCAGTATGTTAATGACCAAATTAGTGTGTCTGCTAGTTTGTCATGTGTACTACGTAATTCTGAAGTTTTTACATGGATGATATACTGTAGAAGATCCATTCAACACTTTGTGGGAATATCCACTTCCCTAAATTCACTAGTAAGGTAGCAATGAGACTGCAGATTGGGAAGCTCATGCTTCACCAGTGGTTACTGGCATAGTCAAAAATGCAGTCCAGTCTCTTTAGCTCTGCTTACTAGGCCTGAACAGTGCTAAAATCTGCTTACTGCCAACCTGCTGAGCCTGTATCTGCTGACACACTTCAGGAGATGGCCAGAGCTCCTGGAAAAGCCCAAGGAAGCCTGTGGTCAGGCCAAAGAATCTGGGGATGTCATTTACCTGTTACCAAACAAAATAATGTTAGCAGACCCGAGACCAGCAATATTAGCAACAGTCACATGCAGATACCATAAAATCAAAGCAAAACTAAAATCTGAATTTGAAGGAAAAAATATGACCAAGGTTGCTGTATAAGCCAATAGCAACTTATTACCAGCTCTTCTAACTTCCTGGGGCAATAACTCCACAGATGATCAAGTCACACAGGAAAATAGCTTAAGGAGTGGTGAGCATCTTTGCAGCCAGTGCTCAGCACAGCTAATACTGTTCCATTGTGTATCTGCCCCTGGAGTGTGAATCACACATGCAGCTGCAAAAAAATGCAGTTTTACTGCAACTTGCAAAGCAGTGGGATTGATATGACAGACCTTGGTAGAACCAAAGGGAAATGCCATCTCCCGCACCCAAAACCTTATTAATCCTTTGCAGATGAAAAAGTAGTTGATTTTTCTTTAAAAATCCTTCCCACTTGTCTAAGAGAATAAGAGAAATCTTTTTTAAATGTTCTTCATTATAGAAAGCAAACACAGGGGAAAAATCACTGTAATATTAATCAAATACATCCATGGGATTATCTTAGAAATAACTTTCACAGTTTTTGGAACACACCCTGGGTGTATTTAAAATGTCAGTCATTAGTGACAGGTAGAAGTTAATACAAATGCAGTTGAGGAATACTGTAAAACTGGTTGCATCTCTTGTTTTCCTCTGTCCTGTTCAAGAGTCCTTTCCCCTGTGGTTTCCCTACCTACTAGTTTTACCTGTACAAATCAATAAAGTTCCGTAGTCACAAGAGTAGTGTTTGCGCACCAATAGCTTGCACTCTCAACTGCAGCAGCTGTCTGCAAGCTGCTTTCCATGCCTTCCAGCAGCATATTAGAACCAGGAGGCTTGGGAGATCCAAGCATACTGACAGTTAGCAGTGACCCCCCCCCTTTCCTGCTCCCAAGCACATACTTGGAATGCTTTAACCATTTCACTGTCCCATTGTATTCTCCCAAATATATTTATGTGCAAGGCTGCAGCAGATAATTGTTTCTTTTTCAGAGGCTCTGCAGGCATATATATATGTTCTAAAAAAATAGTCAGCACCTATTATGTGTGGGGAGGACAGTAAAATCAATTCATCCTTTTTACTCTCAGTTGAGTGTAGGTTTCTTATACTGTGATACAAAGGACTGAAATACATTTCTGTTTAGGGCAGATTGAGTTATAGAGTCCTCTGTACAGAGAATCGCCACATAAATTTTTGGTGAGGGGTAATCTCAAAAGGTAACAAATTTTGCAATAATTCAATCCTGGAGTGATTCTGCCATCACAAAAAGGTGTAATGAGACTACCTTGGACTCTTACACAGCTTCTCAGGTTTTGTGAGGAAAACCTTTTTGATAGATAGTCTTTGTAGTCTGTGTGTGAATATATTACTTCTACAGACCATTTCTCTCTGCAGTTTCTCTTGTTCTGTTTCTGTCCAGTAGAGAGGGAATGATTTATCTTTTGTTAAATGTTAGTCTGGAAAAGATCTGTTTAACACTTCCAGCCAGGAGGTTTTGAAGCACTCTTAGTTAAGATGAGATGATTTAATTAGGATGCTGAGCATTTAGAAAAGTACTTTCTCTGGACACTTACTTTTTTTCCCCCTCAAAGGTATGGTTATAGTCAGGTGAAATGCTTCATTGTTAGATACCCCACTTTCAGAAACAGCTCAGGTTTTTTGCACACACTAACCTAAAAAAGGGCTTTAATATAAAGGAAAATGATAAAAAGAATAAGCAGTGGATAATGGAGGAAAGGATGGCAAGACAGCAGTCTTTCAGGAAGACTTAAAGCTTACTTTTCTCTATGTCCCATTCAACTTCCTTTTACTTATTTCCCATGTTTTATCTTCCTTTCTTACAAGGCTGAGCAACTGCTGCTTATCCCAGTCATGCATACCATTTTCCGTTGCCTGTAGGAGCTCATTCTGCTGATACTATGGGGTAGAAACCCTCAGTTGTTATTGGGATCCTTGCAGGACTGCCATGGCTGTCTCAGTGAGACTTCTTCAGGAGCAGGGAGCCTACTGTGGGATGTGGAATGTGGAATGTGTCTGCATGTTGGTGTAACCAACAGGTGGGAGCACTGAAGCTTCACATGTCTACTTGCCCTGCTCCTGAAGGGAGTGAAGATTATTGTTTCAGCTGTCATTAAATGAGCTGAGTTGCTGTCCCATCTAGCTGGTGTGAGAGCCTCCCCTAGTCTATTGAGAAAGTTTAACCTGGAGGTGAGACTGTACATGCTTCTACAGACACCTTTCCTGCTGCTTTGGTGAATTAAAGGCCATAATAGCAGGAGAACATTAGCAACACATTAACTGCAGGGTAGAGATTTGCCATCACTAATTCATTCAGAGTTTGGAATAATCACTGTTGCCTCTATGTATTTGGAATACTATGAATTAATTAAATGTTAAGAATAATTTGCGGTCTTTAATTTTTGCTGTCTGACTGTGAGCCCATGAGCAGGTCTGTGATCTCAATTACATCATTCCACCTCTCACTGAGATCTGCTATTGACTTGAAAGGCCGAGACTCTTTGGTAAAGCAGCATGACTTCCCTGTTCAAGATAAATATTTCTCCAGTGCAAGGTTTTATTTTTCTGTTTCTTATGGCAGGCTGCAAAAATGAACTTGCAGAATTCAATTGATTAATTACAAGAAGTTCTTATTATCCAGATAAATTGTCAGCCATAATGTGCAGTGATAGTAATCGTAATTTTTGAATAAGGATCAGCAGGGTTAGCTTTTTCAAAATATTCTACTTGTAAAGCAGTCCTTGTAAAGCAAAGAACTGTTACCTTTCTTACAGACAGGATGTCGTGTTCACCCTGAATAGCACTGCAAGTATTTGGGTTTGATTCATACCGAGCGAAAGTGGCAACAGAATGTTTGTACTTTCATATTTCTTACAAAAAGCAAAATTCAGTATCATTTATTGTTACTGCCAAAGATTATTAATTAAGAAATATTTTACATATCTGCACTGCAGGTCTTTTTCAGTCACCTGTACCTATCTTGTAT
This sequence comes from Buphagus erythrorhynchus, assembly GCA_013400855.1. Classification (NCBI taxonomy): domain Eukaryota; kingdom Metazoa; phylum Chordata; class Aves; order Passeriformes; family Sturnidae; genus Buphagus; species Buphagus erythrorhynchus. The sequence goes on along the minus strand of VZTT01014727.1, from coordinate 48,097 downwards.
ATACTATAGAAATTATTATGAGGTGAGTAGGCTGAGCTCCATCCCCTCTAGGGACAAGAAGTTCACCCAAAAGGACCTTGATGCTCAGAAGAGTGCCAGGCTATAGAAAAGNGATAGCGCTGAAACAGTTAAAGACATTTGGGCAGCTTCAGGCACAAAAAAAAAAAAAAAAAAAAAAAAAAAAAAAAAAAAAAAAAAAAAAAAAGAGAAGTGTGAGAGCACACTCCAAAGAATATCTGTAGTGCTTTAGGTCCTTGCCAGGATCACCGAAGGGTTTAATGCTTTTTTCCAAAGGGTGTAGCACATGGTTGCAGACTGAGGAGAGCCCAAAGCTGAGGCTGTCCCTTTCTTACACAGATATCCTTACAGCAGTAAGTGAAACATGGGCAGTGCTGATGTGGTTACCGTGCTGCAAAGAGAGAAAAGGACAGTAACACACACACGGACCTTTTTGGGAAAAAGGCCACTTTATTGTACGAACCGTCTGTATTTAAAGTAAGTTACGATCACTAGGACAGGACAGTAGTTCATTGGACAATTGGGGTAAACATCTCTGACACAACATGTCCAGGTACCTCCTGAGAAAAATACCAGGTGTTAACTTATGTTATGAATTCCACTCTGTTTTTCACCATGTTATCATCCTGGGAAATTTCCTCCCTAACTGAAGCTGTAGTCAGCTTGTCAGCCTGGGAATGGACTTGAGAGTCAAGAGAAATCCAGGCCTGAGAAGCATTTCCATGCTGTAATTCCCTAGCTCTCTGAACGTGTGTGTCCACATGCTGTCCTCACCACCATGATTTTAGCTGTGCTCCTGCCATGAAATCATTACAGAAATATGTAGCTCCTCAGAGATGGTGGTCCAACCAAGCAAACACAGTGGTATGACAGGAAACACCCAGGAAATTTGGGGTTGGAGTCTTAGGCGTGTGAGATACCTGTGGTATCTCAGAAGATCATCTTCCTGGATCACTCCTGCAAATAAATGTAGATTGTAAATCCCTCTTGAAAGGGCGATGTAGGCACCAATGCGCTTCCTTGGAAGCAGCTGCTAGTCATTGCTTAACACCACAGTGATGCCATGAGCGGCACAGAGACACAGTGATACTCTATTGTGTTTTGTTTCAGTGTGGTGCTCACCTGGGGCATATTTTTGATGATGGACCTCGCCCAACTGGCAAACGGTACTGCACAAACTCTGCTTCATTGTCTTTCAAGCCAGCAGACAAGAACAACGCTGGAGAAGGCAGCGGTAATGCCAGTCCTGCCCAAACAGGCAAGGCTGAGCTGTAGGATGAAGCAAGCCTGCAGAAAACTGCATTGATCCCACACAGCTTACAAGGAATATTTTCTAGTTTTCAAGTTGCCTGCTCTCTTATATCCTAAGAATGTTCAAATGTATGAAAGCATTTTGCACCATTCTTCTTCCTCTTCACCTTTTCAGAACTGAGGCCTTGCCTACCAGTGCATTTACTGTATAATTGGATTGAAAAATTTATTGACTGAGTCCACAGGTTTTCTTTTTTCTTCTTTTCTTTGAGATTGCATTGGGGAATCTTTAAATTGAGAGGCTTTGACATCATTTGTTATTAGTTTTTTCTTAATACTGTATTATTCTAGGTTTACACACTATTCCTTTTTGCATGGGAAATGGGACTTGTGTTTATCTCCAGTTTATAGGAAACTTCTGGGCATAAGAAAATCCTGAATTCCTAGCACATCTCTGTTTTGTTCTGACTTGTGAGGCATGCAGCCTTTTTGGTTGATGTATGTATTCAACCACCTCCCAGCATCAGCTGCACCTTGCAAAACCTTGTAGTTATGGCTGTTCCTTCCCAACTGAAAGAGATGGATGAGATGTTGAAATCATCTTTGGCTAATTTACTGCCAAAATTTCAAGGGTGTGATTGAGAGGATGCAAACATTGTCTTAGCATCTGTGTTTCCCCTTTGTGTGGTATTTAAATCAAGGTTTTAACTAGTAAGGCTCACTTTTGCAGGCTGCTAATAAGGCTTTGTCTGTTTACCAGGCCTGTTCAACAAGTGTGGGGCCTGTTCAACAAGTGTAATGCACATCTGAATTAAAGTTGAAATCTGCAGGGGGTAATTATATGGACAAGTGCAGAGATAAACTTGCAAAGTGAAGTAGATGAAGGATGACACTAGGCTCTTTATCTTGTCAGTTGCTACAAGGATTCAGAAACGTGACAGTTTCTGCTAGAGGGAAGTTTAGGAATGAATGCAGTAGAAAGAGGGAGACCCTCCTGACGTATTCAGTTTTAAAGATTAGCTGGTCTGGATGGATACTGCATACAAGATCCAGTCTTTAACTTGTGCAAATTATTGTAGGACATGAGTGACAGTGTTGGTATAAGAAATTAATTTGAAAAAAAGCCTGTGACGGTTCCAGAAATTTTCATGTAGCAAAATTCACTGTCCCATAGGATGTTTTTCACAGCTGCTTTTTGATTTTGTTGAATAACACTTATAATTGTGCATAATATGGTTCTTTAAGCTATACTGTGCAGTATTTGCTAACACCACGTTGCCTTTAAACACTGAGAGACTTAATGAATACAATATTTACTTCTACTAGCAAACTTTGTGACTAACATGTTTGGATCCAATTTTATTTTTAGTAGGAACAAAACAACCACTGATTTTTGTGGAAGCAGGATTGAATTTTTATGTCAGTGATAATAAACATATTATCTAAAGTTCAAACATCCTCCAGTTAAAATACAGCTACTGTGAAAGCATATGGAATGGTCATAATTGCTTTTTTTTTAAGCAACATTAGAAAGACATGAAAAAACATTAAGAAGGCAGCATCTATAAAAATGTGGTACATATATGTGATTTAATTCCAGATTGCTGTTCAATTTAAGTATTATCAAATTTCAGTATATTCCTGCCTTATGTTAAAGAAACATATTACTTAAGCTTCAGAACACAGCAATGTATGTTGTCCTACAGGAGATTTATTTTTGCAGGATATGGAATGCAATGAAATGAATCGATATGGTGAGGTGTATGTGATCTCTGGGAGTTAGATCATTTAATATAGGAAATGCATTGTTCTCATGCACAAGCTATGCCACAGTGGAGTGCAAGGCAAGACAGATTTCCTTTTATTGCTCTTAGAAGATACTAGTAAGGGCTAGTATTGAACCCTCCAAATTTGAGTCAACCTGGTGATGATCATGACAGAGGAAACTTTGGAGCTGAGCACAATGTATAGAATAATAGAATATTTCTGTATGTTTAAATTTTGCACTGTCTAGATGCTTATAAAAACTGAATGCAAACTGTGTAGAAATAGAAAACTATATTTTCTAATATTTCTATTTTACTCAGATGGTTGAATAAGATACCTTAAAAATCATGTAAGNAATTGCACATGTTTTATATATATATATGTACACACACATATATTATTTGAGTATAATCTTAGTCTTCTGTACCTTTTTAGTAACTAAAATCTTTCCATCAGAGAGTTCAATACTTTTAAAAAATCGAATATGCATTTTTCAAGTCAAATTTGTTTTCATATATTTGCTGTACACAAACATAAAATAAATTTCTTTATAAATACTTTTGTTCTGCTTCCTTATTTATCTGGTTTTATATCCAATTTCTGCATCCTTTGCTGCAAGATGTCTTAGGGAACTGCTTTTATTTGGCTTTCCCCTAACTTACTGTGAATATTATAGCGCCTTATCTCCATCAGGTTTCTGGCAGGGACACAGGACTGCATGGTACCAGGTGTTGTTGCACCTACTAGCTCTCAAGAGGCTATCACAAACACCCAGTCCTCAGGAGAGCAAGGAAATATTTAGAGAAAGGCTCAGCTTTAACTTAGCAGAAGTTTTAGTCTCTTCTGAAAGATTCAGTGTGGGATGTGGTAAGTTGCAGGCGAGCATGTCATAGGAGCCCTGCAGTGCCCAAGCTCCATTTGCAGTGGAGAAATGTAGCTGGCAAGTTGGTTTCTGCCAGTTTTATCTCCAAGGATGCAGGTTTGGAGTACTGCACAGTCATCAGGTTATTGTCACTTGCTAAATCAGCCCTGCAGGGGGTTTTAAAAGATAGGTGTAAGGGAGGGTGTTTTGGTTTGAAAGACAGGTATCTGCCAAAAGGGACAAGTGCCTTTTTTTTTTTTTTTGAAAGGAGAATATAAACCCCTCCTTCCCTTTACTATGATTTTCGGAATTAAAGAGCTCTCAAGCAAAGATATGGGGGTAGGAATAACAGTTCTTTACTGATATATATATATANCCCTTCTGAGGCTGCCTGCCAGCTCTCTGTGATCCCACGTGGCTGGAGGGGCACTGCGGGGAATGGCGTCTGTGTCCCAAAATGGGAAAGGGCAGAGGGGAGAAGCTGCTCACAGGTCCCAGGGCAGGGTCAGTCCTGATGCTCCAAAAGGATATGGTGAAGTCAGTAGGAGATGCAGAAGAGTGTCTGAGCAGGGAGGTTTCGGGATCCCACAGCCAAGGAAAAGGCAGCTCCCGGCGTCAGCATGGCAGAGCAGAGTTTCTAGCGATCGTCCTGCTCCGAGCCAGACGAGCGAGAGCGCGAGCCAGAGCGCAAGCCCCTTACCCCAACTCTTCCGGTGTTGCCCCTCTCCTTCCCCCTTCGAGAGAAAACTGTTAACTGAGCTTCTGGGTGTAGATGCAAATACTTAGCATAACAATGGGGAAAATTCCACAGAAAGAAAAAGGGAAAATTCAACCCCCAACAGAGGGGTAGGAATTGCAGGCTGTTTTTAAGCTGGCTTCCATGTTTATGTTTGTGGGAAACAGAGAGTTACATCGAAATTAAATCCCTTGCTAATCGTTCTCAAACGTTGCCAAGTGTTAGGTGATTCACTGCACACTTGTTTACAAGTTTAGTATGATCCCTGTTAGTCCAAAAATTAATCCCTTAGGACTCTCTGTCCCATCTATCCACTGTAATTCCCTCTCAAAACTGTAGTAGTTTGATATTTCTTAAATGAGGTACTAATTTGTACCCACTAAAAAGAGATGCAGAGCTGGATGCCCCATGGTGGCTTTGCCCTGTGCTCCCAGCACAACCTGATCAGTCTGTCAGCACCCTGAGGTGTTGTGCTAAGGCAGATCTTCGTAGGCATTCAGTATTTTTGCTGGTGCTGCCCTGGTAGCAGATACGGGGGATGGCTCTGGGCTCCAGTCTAGCTCAAGGCAGGCTGTGTCTTGCAGTGCATGGCATGCAATTTTTCTTAACACACATGTGTACCCCACCACTTCAAAACCAGAGAAATTTCTAGTAAGAGACACTCTCCCAGCTGCTCCTGGTGTTCCCCAGGGTGCCCCAGCCACAGAGTGGGACAAGCAGTGGTGTCAGGATCAGCTGCATAAGGCCAATTAACTATCTGCTTTGAGGTTCTCCTATTGTTGTAGCTTTATGCCTTCCATATATAAAAGGCACTTGAATCGTAAACCTTTTTCACAAGCTCTATCAGGTCTCATACACTAAAACAAAATCCCAGTGTGTGTATATGAAGTACTTAAAACCAAGGCCTTACCACAGTGACTACAGCTCATAAATAAGACATCATAAGTCAGGGTTTCTGTTGGGGTGGCAGCAAAGAATGCATTGTCCCAAACATGATGCCAAGGAATGGATGCGAATGTTGGTACTCAGTTGTACTGAGTGGTCTCAGTCTTATTTCAGTTAACCATGTTTTGCAGTCCATTTACCCAATCGAATTTGTGTTAGACCTTCTCTAACAGAATCTGTGATACATATTCATTTTTTCTTATTGTTCATTCTGTTACCAAATATCTGTGGTTAATGCCACTGCATAGCCAGCAGTCATTTTGTCCTTTACGCAGGGTCTGGGAGGGAATGGGAAATACACAATACAGGCTATTTTCTGGCCCTTACTCAGCATTTCAAAATTATTCTCTCTCTTTTCCTATCCCTGAAGGAATTTAAGGATGAAAATAAAACAGATGTTTGCACTTTCTGCATTACAATCTGTGTGTTCTATACCCACTTGTTTATAGAATGAATGGCAGAGTATTCAATGGCACCAGAAACAAATTTGTTGGCTTCCAACTCCAGTACAACAAAATGTTGCTTAGCACATGGGGAAACTGGGCTAATACTTCTTGTTTTATTGACTATTGAAATGACGCTACCTACAGGTCCCATGATAAACTGCGAAAATATCTAATCCTGCATGTGTGAAGACCTGCATTCCAGTCTGGCTTGCTCCCACTTTGTTGCAAAGAGAAGTCATACACCACAAGGCCTGGCTAGGCTTTTCAGATCAAAGTCATGACAGCAGCCAACAATTGTCTTCCTTTTACAGTCACTTAAAAAAAAAAAACGAAGGTGAGATAATACTTGCAAACATGCTTCAGTGAAACCACTGGAATAGCCAAACCCCAAGCAGTGTCAGCAAGTGACAGTCTGAAATCCCTATATACAGGCTACCAGTGTAGTATTAAGTGCACTAAATAAAAAGATCTCCATTATGTCCACATATTTTTGGGATTGAGACCCACTTGAGCAGCCCAAATTAAGCAGGAAAAATACAGAAGATTTCCCCAAAGACCTCCTAGGACTTGTAGCCAGTCTTCTCGGACATTTTGCTTAGCCAATATAGCCAGCAGAAAAGAGAAACTGTTCTAGAAAAGACAACAGGCTTCCATTTTCAAAGTCCCGTTTTACTCTTGTTAGACAGCTTGCAAACAGTTAAGACATTTCACTCTGCAGATGTCTTACCCAGTGCACTCTCAGTCCTTGCTCTCTGTAGTTTTCCAGACAACGGCATATTATTCTTTTCTCTTCACGGTGGAATAAAAACTGTCTAAACTGTGGCTTCATCTTGTCTTAGACCTTATACTTCACACTTTTTGTATGCCCAAGTGATAGGAGTATCTGTTCCCCAAAATACAAACAATTGCCTTGTTGGCAATGTAAGAGCCATGACAAGTTGTATGTGCCCACCTGCTGGGAAAAGTAGCAGTTCTTTGGAAAAGCAAATAAAATACATCTTTGTTGGCCTCTTAAAGAGGACAAGTTGATTTCGTGTGTGGGCTAGTTAATGCTCATGTTTTTCCAGGCTGCCCTAAAGCCCTTGTTCTTACATTTCTAGTATTGTCTCATCCAGTTTACAACTTTATTATTGCGTGTTTCATAGAAACACAAACATCTGGAGAACATCCAGAACATCCTCAGGTATAACTGCTGGGCAGTGCAGAAGATATCTGGTGTGATCTGAAACAGCTGTTTCTTCCCATGAAGGTACACCTCTGGGACTGGGAAATTTCAAAGGTCCGTAATGGTGTAGAGATACTTTCACCTCCAGAACTCCACATTTGCCTTAGGTCTGTAACAGCCAGCATCTCTGGTGATTTCTTAGCTGTTCACTGTTTTTTTTCTTGGTGAAATTAGTTGATGTTGGGACTAGTTTACAGAAATCACTGTGGCAACGATGCTACAACTGGAGAGGAGATTGAATTCCTTGCTGTAAGAACAGTTGGTTTCCATCTAGAGATCAGTCAGGAGATGGAAGGTACATGGAGGATGGGAAAAGGGAAAGAGGAACTTGCATTTTGCCCCATGCTGTTTGCACCTCTGACTTACCTTAAACTGCATGGATTTCTGTCATGGCTCTGTTAAGATCACATTTAACTCAGGACAATTAAAATAACACAGACTTGTGAAACACTGTAAAAATAGGTCCTAGTTCTTAATGTCATTCTGGTATGTGTCTAACATCATTGACTTTAGTGAAACAAACCTTCTATAAATCTGAAGTGATAGAAAGAACTGCTTGAAAAGGTTTCTCAACATACCTGAGATAAAATATTTTCAAGAATTCTTAAAATCTTTGACAAGAAGACGAGGCCTTTGGGCAATCCTACTCCCTGAAGCAACTAGTACATGTAAGCCCTAAAAGCCATGGACCATATTCTCAAAAGACAGGTCTGTACCACCAAAGCCCAGCACTGCTGACTCCTCAGTGAGCCAGTGCCTCTCTGCATGCACCCCCACTGCTCGGTTTTCATGCCTTCCTTTACATGCTGCAGAAAGTAGTTGCAATCACAGTATTTTCATACACTTTTGGTGCTTGAGCCCTGTCATACTGGATTTTGAGAAAGGTGATCATTTTATCTTGTTCCTANCAGCTTTGGGGGCTACCACCAGTCCCAGCAGTCACCAATGACCATGAATTCAGCATTGTCTGTTGATAAATTACAATTTTATCTTTGTTTGGCTAGGGCTTTTATTAGCCTGCCAACTCAAAACGATTGCCTAATATATCATTAGAAGGCAAATACATTCCTATGTATGCCTTTGGCAAATACATTCCTATGTATGCCTTTGGCATATAAGCAGGCCCTACCACAGCCTGGACACTCCAGCATCCTGCTGAGGAAAGAAAGCAGTGCCTCAAATAATTTAGGCTGCTGATTTTTCTTTTCAAATAAAATATTTTTTTGTTTTTCAAGATCAGATATTTGAGGCTGTTCAGGCCACAAGACGCCAGGGACTGTTTACTTTGGAAAACAAGGACATCCACAGTGGGAGGTGCTTTTAGCAACAACCAAATCTGGTGTTTTAAACCAAACAGAAGCCTGGGCAAAGGGCAGCTTCACTCATCCTTACTGATGCATGACATCAAGGGAGAGCATCCAAGAGCTGACTGATGGACATGCAACAGGGATGATATTTGGTATTCTCACTTGTGAACTCAAGTACCTCAAAGTATGTGGAAGATCCTCAGATGAGAGGAATAAATATTTTGTGTTGACTGCAGTCAGTGTTTACAGTAGAAAGTGATTTCTTGAAAGGCTAAGAGAGTGCCTGGTAGTGGTTTTTATCTAAAAGTGTTTTGGTCATAGTGGAACAGTATTTTTCCTACAACCAGATGCAAAGTGAGATGGTCGGTTTTCCATTTTCCTTTGGGTATTTTATTTCATCTTTCAGTTGATTCAACTATTCGGGCTATAGGGATTTCTAAAAGTCAGATTTTCTTCTCAGTCCTCAGTAGAAAAAGAGAAGGAATTATTCTTTGAGAAGTTGATATTGGGTGGCAAGAAAAAGAATTTGTGATAGGTTCCTACTATTAATACAAATGGAGGGACTTTTAGATACAGTTTTGAATCCCTTGTGAATGGTATTGCAGGGATGAGGCTGACCAAGTGGGACACACAGCTTTGCTCCTCCTTGCTAACCAGCAAAGTCTGCTCTGTCTAAGAGTACAGGAATTGTCATATCTGTGGAGAGCTTGGCTGAAAAGGCACAGTCTCCTAGACCTTACCAAATCCACTCTGGAGAAAGCATCTGTCTCCAGCCATTTCCATCCCTCGCTGGGTGGCCATGCATAGTTCATATATACTGTTTAAAAATGTATGTGTCTTTCTGGATGTGGATGTTTTTTTTATTGTAGCTTTTACACCACAAACCACAATTGCCATAGATAACTACTTTACCTCTGTGAAGACATTTGTTTCCTGTTGATACTTAATTAGTAGATACATTTCACATGTCAAGTTAGAGGGCAAAAATAAGTCAATTTTAAAGGATTCAGCCTATTCTCAACCAGCATGGTATTTAGAAATGTTAAACTGCAATAAGAATCCACATCTGTGTGGACTCACCTAGAGTTTCACAACAGCAGTGAGAATAGGGCACTCGGCTTCCTATTTCAAATGTCCTCAAAACATCCCTTCAAAGAATCTCTGTTAGGTGTTAGGAGTAGAACTTGGGGCATCCGGTTTCACAGTTTTGACCATTTAAGTGAGATGAATAGAATAGGGTTGGTTTCAGAAATGCACTGTGAATGGATTACTGTTTTAGCTCTGAAAATACACATTTCTTCCAGCAGTATAAAAGTGAAGGGAGTGTTTATGCCACCAGTATAGGAAACACACATCTCTTTTCTCCAGTGACTAAAGTAGACTAATGAGAGCTACCAAACTTGCTAATGACTGAAGGAAAGTCTTTCAGTGCCTCACACTGGTAAAATCTAAGTATTTTCCGTAGCTTTAGGTCTGATTGACACCAGTGTGAAAAAGAGATAAATAGCAGGTAGTGTACCACAGTAGTCCGTGTGTGTAGCTGTCGGGTTATGGATTTAACCCTTTAGAAGCAGCGGAAATAGGACACACAGCTACATGGTCCCTCTCATGATAGGAAAGAGAGAAAAATGTGTTTATTCTAAAAACACACTGCTTAAGTACAGTATCCTGCAACTCCAAAGACAGGATAAAGCTGATTGATGCAGAGAAGGTGACACCTCTTTCCCATGCTTCTCGCACGTACCCAGCAGATGTGTTATTGTTATTAATTCTTCTGTTATGTTTACATTAGATGAAGTGGCTAGACTTGGGAAAGAGCCCTGGCTAAGCCTGAGAAAACTCGGACTGGAAAAACTCTCACAAGAGGTTTTTCTGGGCCTATGGCTACACATGTGCTCTTTATGGCAGCGAGTGAATATGAAGAGGTAAGCGCTGCAACCCCAGGAGACAACTACATGAACCACCAAAGGCATACCTAGTTACCTTGAGCCTAATCTAGTAGATATATTCAAATTAACAACATTTAAAACCACTGCTGTTCCAGACAGAAGGAGTATGAACTCTGTAAGGAAGGAAAAGTGGGCAAAATGGCAGAGCTGAGCCTCTGGTCCAGGGGACCAGTGCTATGAGGGCAGGTCGAGAAATTGCTCATAGAGGCAGATCCCAGTGAGTCACTGACTTCTGCTTTCCAAATGCCTCCTGGGCAATGCATAATTTCAATGTGTTTGTCATTATATACAGATAAATCTGAGCTCCATTCCACTCGATCAAGCAGCTTGTCCTTATCAAGATCTGTGGGCTGGGCAGTCAGCTGTTGGAAGTCTGTAAAAGAGTAAGCCTGGGATTGTTCACAGGTTGGTACTTAGAGATGCCTTCGAATCACCTTGGGCAGCCACTATTTTTAAAAGACAGACATTACCTAAGAATATTTATATTTTGAGAGAAACCTCATAACCTGGAGCAAAATGCTCACCTTCAGCTCACAAAGAGTTTTCATGCCTGAGATTGTATTACAGCTTCAAAAATTCACGGCAAAGGCTCCAGGTTTGTTTGAAGACATGCATGAAGAATTATATGGTGAAATGTTTCATTCTGGCTGTGAAAAAAGTTAATTCAAAACAACTAAAATATCAGCCGTAAAGATGTAGAACATTTTTCAGGAAGCCCTGTCCACCTTGAACTAATGTTTTCTTAAAAAACAGCCTGCCTGTAATAATCACTGTTATTGAAAAGACATCCCAAGGTTGCTGTATGGAAATACGTTAAATATGTTCTGAAATCCAATCTAATATAATTTAAACATTAGACCTCATTCATAATCCTGTATTAAAAGCCTATGCAATTTTCATGAAATATGTCTGTCTGTGTAATCATGAATGCTGAATATTGTCATGGCTTTCCAGGAATTTTCAGCTTCAATGCAGAGGAAAGAAAACTATTCCAACTGGACTTCTACACCACTGAGAAGAAATAACAATAACAGCTCTAAATGTAAAATAAACATTTCTGGAAAAATACTATCTTTTCAAAGAGGCTGTAGTCTGAATTTCAAGCTACTAGTAATATGACACAGAGGCTTTGAATGTGCCTGTGGTTACAGCTCATTGCTTTGTGTGGCACTGGGGACAAACAGTCCCAGTAAGAAAGGAAAATCTGTTTACTCATGCCTAGATTTAGAAAGTGATCCTTTAGATGGAGTTGTCTTAAACCCCATGAATATTCCTGCTTTGAATTGCCAGTTTACACCTAGATGCAGCTGTTACTGTGATCAAGTATTGCCAATTCTTTCTAATTGCACAGCACCTTAAATGCATGGGTGGAAAAGTAAGGGAAATGTTCAGCATCACCATATGTCTGACATGAGTACACTAGCTGCTTCTCAGGAATTTCTCTGTGTTTATAATTTTATAAAAGAATCAAAGCTTATAAAGAAGCACTTGGATATACAAAAGGGGGGTGAAGAGTGGGAAAATTATTCTTCTCTCTCTAATGTTCCTATTCACTGATGGCTCTTTGATATTTTTCCTTTTTATGAGCAACCTTTTTTATTAGTGGAATATTTCTGGTTCCGTGGCATAACTTTAAAATGATAGGAAAAATTATACAACTGGGATCTCAATTATTCAGCACAGCCATTTTAATCCTTCATGTTATTTGATCCAGTACAAGGTAATATACATCTTATTTCCAATTAGAATACAATTCTCACTATATTCATCATCTATTGATGTCTGCTTTTCCATTTGCCAGAGACATGAAACTCTGTGATTCAAAGGGTGCCATTCAGCCTACCCTACCTGTGGACAATTACGTAGTGTCAGCAAGGCTGCCTGTAGGTTTGATACCTGCAGCCTATGGCAGCTAGGAGTTGCTATGTGCTTTCTTTCCTGCAAAATTTCTCGCCAGCTGAGAGCGTATTGCAGAAATGGTTCCTCCATGCTTCCACAGCCCAATGCCATTTGTATGAGCACATTTGTTTGAGGCTCTTCAGCTGCATGTGGCAAAAAGATCACTTTTCATGCCTGAGGGCCATATCCTGCAAACCCCTTCATAGTGCTTTATGCTGTGTGACCCTGCGCTTTGCTCTTCCTACTGTCTTGGGAAAAATTCTGCTATTGACTTTAGCAAATTCTTCAGAAGTGTGTCCCTCAGACTTAATGGGTGTGTATCCAGCTTTAATTGGCCAAGAATTATGGAAAAGGCCTTTATCCAAAGATAACCACCTTGATGCACTTAAGAGATTTCATGCAAACTGTCAGTCTCTCAGATTTTAAGGACCCTTTGAAAATAGGTTTATCGTTAGTCTTTTGATAGCTATATTAATGCTTTTTCTATAGTATTAAGTATGCTATAGAAAATGATGAGAGAAGACAAAGACTGAAGCTCATCTGCAGAAGCCCTTTAGACCTGTTGGAATGGTGGCAAACAGTGACCCTGTGAGGGACCATGTCTAAACTAATAAGTCACACAAATGTCCACTTCTCTGTATACAGCAGGCTTCATTCTCACACTTTCAGATGAACAGGCTGCTTCCCACTTATGTAGCTGTCAGAGTGAGATTTTAACTATTTCCGTCTCAAACCTTGCTTCTTTGTGTCTAAAGTTTCCTGGCAGATGACCAGAATATGTAAGATTATGATGAGAAGATGGATAGAGAACTCTCTTTCTTGTGGCAGAAGAACTAGAGGGATCCAGTGAAATTTCCAGGCAGGAGGTTTTAGTGGAATCAACAGACAGAACCTTTCTGTGCAACACTGAATTACTCTGTCGGATTCAGTACCGCAGAATGCTATGGGATGCTAGTAAACTCTGTGCAAGCCTTGCTTTGAACTGGCTTTTTTTTAAATTAATATTTTTATTACAGGTGATAGATATTTGAACTAATCCAAATGCATGGTGTTTGGCAAAGTTATGGAAGAGCATGACCTCACAGGTTTGAATGTTTGTAATGATTTTCCATAGCCCTCTTTAAAAATTGTCCCCTTGCTAATCTCAATAGATAGCAAGGTCTAAGATCCCTGCTAACATCAGAAAAAATCTAATATCCTTGAAAACACCTCCTTGTAGGAGCTTTTGCAAGCAGATCAAAAGGCAGAACTATATATTTTCCCATAATTATTTTACAAGTGTTATGGTGAAAATACTCTTTTTTACTCTAACGATGGGGAAAAGGGTCTTAGTAGCTATAATATTACATAGCATTGATGTTCACATTTACACAGAGAACAGCTGAGATCTAACTTATGGTTGTACTGACCAGGAACAAGCAATTTCCCTATGATGATGCAGCCAGACCATGTGCAGCCTCTAAAGCTGCAGAAGGCAGCCAGATCATTTGAAAGGTGAATTAATGCATTCCTTAAACTTGCACATCCTCCAAAAACCTCTGCCCAACAGAAGGCAAAACCAGCAAGCTGCCATGTGCTGCTGCTTCTGCAGGATGAGTAATCCCTCACAGCATCCATTGGAAAGGCTGCCCTGGAACAGATGTCCTGGGAAAGGGTGCTGAGGATCAATATTTTTACCAGGGTGTTCATCATTTCACTTTTTGCAGAGAGCTGGGAGGCTGTCCTATAGGTAAGTATTTCTTTGTGAGGACCAAAGGAAGGAGATTCCTTGGTCTAGACAGAGAACAAGGATGACCATCAGTGTGGAGAGGACAGTGATCTCTTACGGCATTTGGTATACTTAATTTGTGAGTCTGAACCTCATGCTAGGATTTCACACTTCCATGTGATGCAGTGCATTGAGAAGCAGAAGAACTTCAAAACACGTTCTAAATTATTTCATTCAGAACATTAGCAAATACAGATGCTCTTGGGCATTGAACTGAATCTGTAAGAATGGGGGAAGAACACAAATAGGAGAAAGGAGAAAAAAAACTCAACAGGGAACAGATAGACTCGTTTAATTTATTTAGGAGGAAACTAAGGCACAAAAGCAGTTATGAGTGATCTGAGGTCAGTCGGAGAGAGGGGAACCTTTAACTCACCATCCTTTCTTTAGTCCCCAGACAAGCATGGGCACACAGGAGACTCTTGGCTCCTTGCTCTGGATGCTATCCTTGCTCCCCTGCTACTTGAAGCTGAGCAAGCAGATGCTACCTGGGCTTAGAGGAAGAAAGAGGAAGAAGATTTTGGGTGGAGGGTGAATGTTACAGGTGAAAGAGATGTTGGGTGGTGGGGTGGCTTTGGGTTTTGAAGATAAATACATCTATGTCAGGCATCAGAAGTTACCAGAGCGGACCGTCAAAGTGCTGCCATCATGGCCTGTGACAGCAGTAAGAGTTTTACTTCTCACTCAGTAGCCCCAGGGAGTCATCCAGTGGGTTGTAATAGAGCAATATCTTGACTACTTCATGGAGGCCCAAGACCTTCTACCTCCCTGTTTTTGGCCTTTTTCCTGCCAGGCATATGTCCCTCTGCCTGTCCACTGCATTTGTGCTCAGACACTGGCTTGGGGTGTTGGCTGGTCCGGGGTCACCACACTGCAGAGAATATGTGAGGTATGTGCTCGCTTTCATCGCATGGATATGCGTCAACGTGTCACTTTAAAGTAGTTCAAGTAAGAGATGTGGGAGAACAGATGAGGAGAAGGGAGGCAGGAAACATGTCATAAATCCACAGTGAGAGGGATTCTGAAGTAAGAGAATTAAAGACTCTGGAAAACACATAAAAATCTGCTGTAGAAAGGGCACTGTCAGTGCATCCTGTCAGTGCAGTTTGGTTTTTATTCCTAGTGTGCAATATGATATAAAAAAGTTCGCCTTTACTAGATGATCCAAGGAAGCCCATATTTCACATGAGATTTATTTTTCATGTGAATAGGCCTGGTGTTTCCAGACACTGGTGAATATCAGTTGCCGTCCTCTGAAACGCGGCCACCAGCACCTGTGGTCTCCCAGGGACTGTCTCTTCCAAGTGCTGCTCCTCACACAAGGGCCACTTCATTGTTTCTGCTTTGTGTTTAAGTAGAGCTGAACTGAGGAATGTAGAGTTGAATAAAAATAATGGAGAAAGATCAGACTGAAATTATTTCCCTCCCCCCAAAAAAATCCCACTTGTGCAATCATCAGATATGTGAGCTTTGTGCTTTCTCATATTGCTATTGTAAAAAGAGAAAAAAAGCTTGAACCCACTCAAGTATTACAGAGGGTCTCAAATACTACAAAGAGTTTCTATAGACGTATGTCCCACTGCAGGAATTTGAAATTCCCTCAGCACCCAGAATATTAAGCAATCTGAGGCCTGTACTTTTAGATCAAGATTTGTGAGAAACATCCTGGCTTGCCTAAAAACGACTGATGAAAAGAAAAATTGCCGGTGCAGCAACTACCAGCCTCTCTGGCAGCCAACTATTCTCACTCAGCCATCCCCAGGACCTTCACAGGACATAACATGATCAACATAGGCAAAAGTCCTCCAGGCTCTGTCTGAAAGACTCAGTAATGCTAATGAACAATGAGGAGGAGACTTTACACTGTGTAACCCACTTTAGGCATGATGAAAAATAATTTCTTTTCAAAAGTGTATGAACTGGGACATCCCAGACTGAGAGAGGAACCTCCTTCCTCACTTCTTTCCTTTGCCACTCTCTCTACCTCCTTTTCTTATTCCTTGACCACACTGCATAGTAGCAAGGACACATTCGAGTAATTTTGCTGGCATCTGATTGTGAAGCAATTTTGCTTCACAATTGCATGGCAATCCTCTATCTTCAAGGTACTCCTACTGCCTGAAGGGCTATTACGACTGGGATGTAAATAAGGAAGAGACCATTGCACTTGGGCTTCCCTGTGGGGACCCACCAGCCAGACAAGTACATTGCTCCCTTCCCTCAGGCACCCACCTTACTTTAATCTTTTCCTTCCAGCACAGCTTGAGAGCTATTGCTGCTGAGACTGCATTTTCATTTCTTCTGTTTCATTGCTACTTTGTGCTTACCATATCAGTGGTGTGAAGTAGAGAGGAAGGAAATAGAGGGGAAGCACAAGGAGCAAAGTAAATATCTTCAGGGAGGTAAAGACTGCACAGAGAAACATTCACTCACCATTTTCAGCCACGGGTTTAACATGCTTCAGCTTTGCATGACAGTCCTGTGTG
The DNA here is from genome assembly GCA_013400855.1 of Buphagus erythrorhynchus. Classification (NCBI taxonomy): domain Eukaryota; kingdom Metazoa; phylum Chordata; class Aves; order Passeriformes; family Sturnidae; genus Buphagus; species Buphagus erythrorhynchus. The sequence goes on along the minus strand of VZTT01014727.1, from coordinate 31,438 downwards.
CAGGGTTGCCCTTCCAGCAGCCAAGGAGGTTGCAGAGCCCTTGAGTCAGGGTCCCACACGCTCGTCCTGTATCATGCCAGGCCATGTGGGACCTGCTTTCAGCCGTGAGGCATTTGAAAAGTACAGGCATTTTCCACATGAGCAGACTGCTTGTACTGGGACTTCAACTGTCTTTTCTCCAGTGGTGGGATTTTTGGAGGAGCAGTTTTCCACATACTATGGCTCAGATCCCACCAGTAGATAAGACTACTTTGGCTTACAGCCTTCTGAGTACAGAGGTGATAGCCATCCCACAAAATCCTAAGGTACTGTGAGAGCAGGCAGGGCATAACAGACCCTGCTGTTATTTGCCAAACTCCCTAAGTCACAGTATGTGTATGTACAGAAGGACCCACAGAGTCTCTAGCCTCTGTTGTGATGAAGGGCAAGATCAAGCTGAAGTTTCCTTTGGGAGATGCAGCAACCCCATGAGCTCCCAGCCTGGCTAAGATGAGGCAAGCACCTCTGAGGGATGCATGGCACAACCCCACACAGCCCTCACACTGCTTGTCCAGGGAGTCTGTGCTCTTCTGCAGAGCAGATGCATGACAATTGATGGAGAATGGTGATATCATTTATTTGCCTGTTAATCAGGAATGTGGGTAACTTCAGTGACCATCAGCAGAATAGCCAGCTACAGCATGGGTCACTGTTATGGAACTGTATGTCTGTGGCTTTACCCAGGTTCATTCTGCATTTCCTTCTTGTTACTGTACAGCCACTCTGGGTGGGGGCTTAAGGTGACTTACTCCTTTGCCAAAACTAGATCTGTCTTCAAGTGCTGCTCTGAACCCTTCTGCCTGCTGCCAGTGCCTGGGTAGTTCTGTGATGTTGAGAGAGCCCTATTTTTGCTTCATCACAGCTGAAGGCCCCACTAACAGCATCAACACTCCTAAAATTTATCATAGCCTGGAGCTGTAGGCATAGGCCATCACTGGCTTATTTTACAGTTCCTTCAACCTCTGTATTTTGCAATGGCTACAGAGGTGTGTCTGCTTCAGTGTTTTCTGAACTAGCTGTGCTTCATCCATGGGAGAGGAGCAGATCTCGCATGCAGACAACCTCTTCCCAGCATCTTAACAGCTGCTCAGCCCAGATTTCACCCTGATTTTTTTCCTTCAGCTTTGATGATGTGACTGTCAAGTAGCAGTGTGTTGTGGCACACCTGTGCTTTGGAGAGGAGCACCCGCTGAGTCCAGTGTAGGGAGGCTATGGGGGCTGCAATGGGCACAAGCAGCACTACCAGTGACTTGACATGGGCTGGCCCCTAGCTGGTGCAGCCTGGTCCTGCTGGCTATGGTCTGGGAGGGCAGAAATTAGCCCTATACCCTGGGGTGCAACCTGGCTGTGGGGCTGTAGATGGGAAGGCACAATGCAAGGAGCTGGGGTGGAAAGCACGGCCTCTGTGGATGCGCATGGCTGAAAGATGAAGGTTTCTGCCTGGTGAAACGGCTGTGGGAATCACATATTGAAAGAGGGGGTGGTCTGGTGCAGGAACAACTGTACAGAGCCTTTGGGGACACGGTGACAGTGGCCAGCCCAGGACGCCCAGCTCAGTAGGCAGCCATGGCAAGTTCCTCATGTTGCCACTGGCCAAGTGGCAGACCACATAAGAAAAAAAAATTTTTTTGGAAGCAAGTACAGAAATAAGTGTCTCCACCACTGGCCCAATCGAGCTGTCCCTGGGCACCATACAGCTTTTTGGTTAAAATGTGCACTAAACAGAATATACCATTGTCCTTGCATATACGTGCCCAGTCTGTGGCTCTGGTGCAAGAAGGGCTGTGGGAAGAACGGGAGGGGTTAAGCCATGCAGCTCCAAACACACTGCATGCCCAAAAACAGGCAGGAGTGGGGGGAACCTGTTCCCTTGTGAGGCTGGAGCAGCTGCAACTGAGGATCCCGCAAGGGTCCCGTGGGATCGGGGGCTGTTTGCTGACTGCAGCCCCCAGCCCCTTGGCATACAGCCCAGTCCCAAGATATATAAACCAAAGAAGCATAAACAGATGATCACATGAAAAATATATCATTATTAGCCAGATAGATCCCAAATGTTTGTTCTATAAACTGCAGCAGGCAGCACAAGTGTTCGCTGCAGCTGTAGTTTCTCATTTGTGTAAGTGTGCCATTAAGCTTAGACGTGGGCAAAATAATCTTTCATTGATTCTCACTTAAGAAGCTGCTTTAAAGATATATTATATCAATGTTTGATTCAACCCTTTTGCAACTGGTATTATATCATAAACTGCTTCTTGCTTAATAGAAAATCTTTGTTCATTTTTTCTCCTCGGTTATTTCCTTTTCTCTCTGAAGCCAGTAAAGTGGTTTGTTTTGTGAATGAAAGCTGGATGTCTTTAGCAGGATGGCATTAACACTGACCTCTGCTCATGCATTGAATTCCTGCCCAGTGGGAGTTGAGTTGGAGGAAAGAGTTAGTTCATTGATGGTCAGAACTTGCTGAGAGCAGGACTGTTAACCTGCCTGGAAAGGGAACTGTTTAGAGGACTTTTCCCTTTCTTGGTTTAGCCCAATGAAGGCATCCTTCTCTACCTTTAGTTTTAACCATCTGCTGGAAAGATGGTTCTGTTTCATCTCAGCTTGATAGAGATTATTTTTGTATATATAAAATGGCAGTAAATTGGGGTGTGGGGGGTGTACACTTTAATTTTTCCTATTGCTACTTCCTGTATCAGAGAAGGCTATCTGAATTTCACAGCATGAAATATTTAGCAAGGACAATGCAAAGAAATCAAAACCAAACTCCTTCAGGCATTTCCCAAGAAATGTAGCTTGTTTTATACCCCTTGGATCCTAAAATGCATCATGTAAAAAGGGTAAGCAGGAAAAGAAAAATTTTGTGAAGCTGATTGCCAACAACATCTTCTGACCATCTTCTGACAACTAGTGCATGAGTTGTTCTGAGGGAGACTGGTCTATAATTTATAATGAAAAAGTATTGTGTAAAAATAGCAACTTTTCATTTGATATTTTTATCTGCTGACTATCGTGATAGAACCTGTGCTCTAAATAGAACCTGTGGGTTTTTTTTAAGAGCTGGAGAAGATGCAGAGTGCAAGTCAAAACCCAGAAGGTTCACAAAGCATAACTAAGTTTTTCTTTCCTTTTTGTCTTCTTTGTCCTTCAGAGGCAAGGGAACATTTGGAGAATCAACTGCATCTGTGCTCCTTTTTACACAGTCAGCAGAGTCATTAACTAATCCTCCTTCTCTTCCCTGTCACTCTGACTACAAGTTGCTTCAGGTGTAGATGGAGGAGTGACTGTCCTGAAAGAAGAGTACATAGACCAAGTGAAAGTGTGGCCATAGCAATTAGAAACAGAACATCTTATTTTAGGTCTCCCACCCATGTCAATCAAGAAGAAATCCATTCAAGCATCAAGAAGAAATCCATTAAAGTCAGAGGAATTGCACTGGCACAAGGTTGCTTTCATTGAGATTAGGGTCTAATTTTGGTGTCTGTTTTGTGTGTAAATTGAGCAGATAGAAGCCGCTGGGACTGGAAGTCAGAAATTTTCAATTCCACTTGATTTTTGAGTAAAACCATACTTTGTTATCCTTGCAGAGTCTACAAGAACTAGTTTGAACTACTCTCACCATCTAAGATAACACTTCTTCTCTATAAGGTGAGCACTTTGAATAAAGCTTATCAATGTAGTTGTTTCTTTTTCTTTTAATTCACCTCCTGACCTTTTAAAATTACTTCACTCAACAAAGGACAATAGGGCCAATCCAACTCCCATTAAAGCCAGCAGGAGCCTGTTCATTAACTTCAGCTGAAGATGGGCTGGGGCCAGTAAGACTAAGAGTGAAAAATAGCAACTCATATAGAGCTTTATCTTGCCCCTTGTGGCTTGATAACTGACCTCCCATCATGTTCACTGGGACAGGATCAGGCTTATAAAGCCAAGTAAAACTATTACAGGCCTAATCTTATAACCCAAAGCTTATAAAGTATTTGAATTTCCTCTTTTTAGTCACACTGGAATATTTGAGGACTATTCATGACTTTATGAATAGGGAGGAGCTTCAAGCTGAACAGATTGGATTTGTCTTTGGGTTGCTTTATGCCCTAGAGTTTTCTGTTTTTAAAATAGGAAGATGACAGGGGTAAGGGACTGAAAAGATGACCTCATGTAACACCTTCACTGTTTGTCTTTTTTTGCTCCATCTTCCTACACAAGCACCATTCTACTTCCTTGCCAGAACCTTGCCAGGTCATCCCAGCTGAAATCCTCTGCACCATTTGCTTTCCCAGAAGAAAGTGCCACTGGTCTTCTCTACCTCCTTGTCCTAGAGGGAGCAGAGCAGCATCCAGAGGGGTTAAGTTGGGGCAGGGTTGTGATGTGGATGCCTCTTGGTCTAATGGGAGCAGCCAGACTGGATTTTGTTCTTTGTTACACCTTTGCCCCAAGACATGAAACATTTGGTTTCTAATTAGTGCTTAAATATACTGCAACACAGGGAAAGTTCCACCAACTCACAAACTCTCAGCCTATGGCGTGGATTTTGCTCTGGACGTGACACGAAGCTGATTTTTTTTCTCTTTATTGGTTTTTCATTTTGCTCTTTTCCCCTCTGGTTCTAATTATCTTACAATGAATCTACATGGAAAACTCTGTATCAAAAACACTGATTTGTTTCAGCACCAAAAGAAGAAAGGTAATTTGGCAGCTCTTTGAACTGTCGTAAAAAGCCCACCTACTTGGTAGGTTCTTGTATGTTTTATTCGGGAGACTCTAGATCACAAATTTTGTTTTTGTTAAAAATGAATCTACTCACTGCCATCTGTGGGGAACATGTTCCAAAGTCAGAAAAGTACCCTGCTATCAGAATAATTTGTAGCAGCCACCCAGGGAAAGGTGAGCTTGGCAACGCAACCACTCTGCAAGGCAGGACACAGAGGCACAGCAAATGCTGTTCTATCCTCAGCCCTGTGTCATGAACCCTTCTGCTTTTTCAGCAGAATCTAAATTTATGCAGCCCTTTAAATACAGACATACAGTGTATTAGAGCTCTCAGATATCCTCAGCTTCCCCGTGCATGAAGAGGAAGAGCCCCCCTGACTCCTGACACCATCAACCCTGGTATTCTCTGCGCTCACCCAAAAGAATTGCAAGCATCAACATCAGTCACTTCAAAGAGCTCTTTCATGTACCACAAACTTTTTTATCCAGAAGGCCCAGGCAAAAGGCAGGTCTGGCTGTGTCTGGCTTTATTCGGCTCGCCACTTGTGTGGCCCCTTGGAAAGGTCTCAGAAGAGTCAACAAACTTTCCATGCGTTTTCAGTGAGCAAGCATAAGACACAAAGCTTTTTCTGTCACTTGTTAGCAGTGCAAGGTAATTAATGGCTTTGTGTTGCTCTGGGGTGTGATGATGCTGCTGAGGGAAGGATCCCTCCCCCACCTACACTGCAAAGTCCTGTTCCCTGGTTAGACAGTGCCTGGAGATGGGTAGATTCCATTCCTCTCTGCTGAGGCTCCTGCTGTCATCTCAGAAGGGAGCCTGCCAACCATACCAGATGAGGCTGCCCTCATGGCACCCTCATGGCACTCAGCAAGCAAGTGGGACTATGCCAAATTTCACCATACCGGGGTTGCTCTGGGAAGCCACATGCAAAGAGGTCAGCTCTTCTGGATCAATGTTTTGATGAGGACAGCACAGTCCCATTTCAGGAGCTTCTGTGTAGGGAAGCCTGGTGAGATGTGCACACTCTCCCTGCCAACTCACCCTTCCCAGTCCTGTGGGTGCTCATGAAGCAAGGATTTCTGCTCTCCAACCCTTCTGATACCCTATGCAGCAGCTGAAGGAGCTAACCCAGCAGTGCCCCTTTTGGGGAAAACTGTGGTTCTGCGCATCTCAGATGAAGCAGGCTCGCAGAAACCTCTCTGCACCACACAGAAAATCCTGTTGTCAGATCCTTACTGATGACAGATTGTGTTCGACAATGTTCAACATCATAGGTCTTTTCTGCACAATTCTTACTAACTTTATGCAACAGGCATCTAACTTCAGGACCTTAATCACTCACTGTTAGCTCTTCTGTCATCTAGTTCACTCTCTGAAGAAGCCTTGCTCTCTGCTAAGAACACCCACCAGAAATAGACATCTGATTTGGAGACTTAGGTGCCAAAAGTCAGTTGAGAAAAACCATTTCAAAAATTTCTCATTAGGTTTTTTCCCTAAAGCCACTTACTCTCCTGTGAACAGGAGATCTGATTGAAGATTATAGCTCACTTTCTTAGGAATCTTCTGATGAATTCTTGAGAGCTGATGACATTGCTTACCATTCAAGTGGCACCTAAAGCAACAGTTATTCTTAGTGATTTATATAGATGCAAATATTCTGGCAAATTCTCTGGAATCTCTGTGGGAGAGACAAGCCAGGTTCTGCACTCTCTTGTTAACTGAAAGCCAAGAGAGTGGGGAGTGCACATACCATATTTGCTGCATATACCTTTGTTGGCCAAACAAGTCATACAGCCGGCAGCCTATTCCATGCTTCTTCCTGCTTTTGTAGCCAAATGAGAATGGCAAGGCAAATAGCAGGAGGTTGTATTTTGCTCTCTTGACTCTTATTACAAGGTTCTAAGTGTTTTGTTTATATGCTCAGAGAGCAGAGACCAATTCTCTTCATGTTTGTAATTACTTGGGTACAACTGGCAAGAAAGTTTGTTTTTCTCAACTAGAAAGCAATTGTCTCTAGCCAGTCACGTATAAAAGACTTTTGGTACAGTTTTATCCATTTCTCTGCTCTTTGAATATTAAGCAAAAAGTAGAAGCTGATTCCCTAGAGGGTTTAATATTATCTGCTGCTGCAGACTGTTGGGTACTTACCAAACATACTGATTTTCTTTGGACCCAAAGATACTGCTTTTTTTTTTTCCTTCATTATTATGGATTGGATGTGACTGCATATTTCTAAAATACACAAAGGTGGAACAACCACAAATGTATAATTAGTGCATTGTTCTAGCTGTATTTACTACAGAAGTTACTAGAGCCTTGGGTGGAAAACATATCCTTCCTGGTCTGGGCCAAGTGCATGCCAACATGTAGTATATTTTCATTAAATTACATGATATTAATGTTTTCAGGAATCGCTTGCATTCTTGCACTTCTGCCTGCCAGAAGTGTTGCCCGAATCCATTCCCTATTTAATCGTGAAGGAATGCTGTTCAAAAGATTTGGGGTCAGAAGTGCTCAATAAATCAATCCAGATACACTCCTAATGAGTGGTGAATTAAACAGCATTTACTTCAGGATCAGAGGTCCTCCTGGGAGATTATTTTTTATTGCTAGCAGGATTGTTCACTTGCAGGTATCAGGAAGCTGTGAGTTAAGGCCTGTTAGGAAGGTCTACAAAAGAATCTATGTCTTCTTTACTGAATGCATGTGATTATGTTCAGACAAAAATGATAAATAGGTGAGACTCATCCTCCACTGGAATACCCTGTTTCCTAAATTAAGGAGGAAGAAAACTTTTGTAGATTCAGGTGGGATAAAATTATTCTACATTTATATCTCCAGGTTCCTGTCTTGCAGACCACAACACAAGGATTTAGGAGTGTAAAGAACACAGCTGAGGTGGAAAAGAGATATTTAGAGTCCACACTTGCCAGCAGGGAAGGCAGCTCACTGTGACTACTCAGAGGAGTCTCTGCAGGGCTGGGCAGGACATTTTGCATGTGATGGGGAGTGAAGGCTAGAGAAGCCAGGGCTTTTTGCCACCTGAAGGACGATGTGCAAAATTGCAGGCAAAATATCTGAAATGGGAAGGATGTTGCTTGATGTAATATTTAGTTTATTTCTAGCCTTCTACGCTTTTGAAAACTGGTATTTTTTCAGAGCATTAGAAATTAATAATTCCAGATTTCTGTCACTGTTACTTCCCATCACCACCCTTCTCTGATGAGGCTAATTGGTTCACTTGTGCATGGAGGTAGCAAGTGGATATAAAATGTCCCATGCAGCCCAACTGGCATCATGAAGAGCAAGTGAGAGTCCCTGAAAAAGCAGGAGAGGATCAGGTAGCCACAATACCTCAGGAGCCACACTTCATGCTAGGAGAAATTAAGAATCCCATGCATATTAAAGGACATGACCATCTATCATCATTCAATATTATCAGGAAAAGTGTAGCCAATTCCCTGTCATGTTCAGAGAAACATAAATCCTTTCTCTTTGCATATTATTATGTTTTTATCACACATTGCTCATTTTGTATCATATAATCTAATTTAATTCTAGTTTAAATAGATAGTCTGGCATTGCATTTTTTGTCACAGTACCACATTTGGATACAAATACTCCACAACACAGTAGTGTAAGCACAATCATGGAGGGGAGAGACATGGATAAAGTGACTTCCAGGTGAAGGATGTGGGTACTGAAATTTGAAATATCCTCATAAGAAACAAGGGCTTTGAAACCACAGTTTCCACACAATATTTAGCAATTCATGTTCTGGGACTCAGATTAAAAAGAGATTTTATAAAGGAAGTGCAGGTCAAAACTTGGCATTTTGTTTCTGTGGAAATGCTGACATTTCCAGACAGTTTCTTGTTCCATTCTGGATTGGAACAAAGCCTAAAAAAGTTTTACCTTTCCTGTGGAAATGAAATTCTGAAAATATTTTGTTCTAGGAAGCTCAAAACATTTTTTTTCCCTGTTTAAAATCAAATGCAGCAGATGTGCTCATGGGGAGGAGAGGAGTGGTCTTCTCAAGTAGCTGCCACATCTGAAGTGCAATGGTGTCAGACGTGACTCCTCAGCATTTTCTGGGTAGTTTCTGTGATATGTGGAGCATAGAAACTCCTCAGTCCCGTTCTTTCTTGGGCCTCCAGACCAGCCATCAGCCCTGCTGCGTGTCAGGGAGGACCTAGGAGCTGCTACTCCTGATCTGGAGCTGGGCATCATCTGCTGCCAGAGAACACAACCTGCGAGACTGACAAGAAGGCTCCAGCCTGGATATGGCAAAAGTTTCCAGAATCAAAAATTTTCATGAAACATTCACCAGAATCAATCACCAGTTCCTGACTGGTTAGGAACCATGTAGGTTTGATGGGAAGTGAAGCACATTATGGGTCTTGGACAATCCTAGTGGCTCTTATTCCAGTCACCAGTGGGAAAACTGGGTTATATCACAGAGATTAACCTGTGCAGGAGGTAGGAATTAGCTTCAAAAATCCTGAGATGACCCTATGGATATATACAAGCCAGGGAATGTCACTGATGGAAGTATGAGTGTGCAACTTGTATGCAGCAGGAGAAGGACTGAAGAGCTAAAATAGTCTGGAGCAGCCACACTAGGGTTTAGGTTATTTATGTTGGTTAGTCATCTACATCTTTTCACTGGTTTGGATCTCACCTCCTTTTGAAAATAGGTTTTGGATTCATAAGTTATCTGGGCACTTTTAATAGTTTTATCTCAAATTAATAACTCTTCCAAGAGTAATTCTAGTATTTGCACATTCCCTGTTTTATAGTAGATATTATTGATCCCCACATATGTCAGTTCAGAAGGACAGACCATTCAGGAAAACATGTGGCTTATTATATAGCAGTGATGGATGGTTTCTTTATAGAAACCACTTGCATGTGAGAGAACAACTGTTGTGTATTAAATTTATTCCCTGTATTATGCATACAGCTCATACCTGCCATTGAAGTAAAAATCCAGAAGGGAGGGAAAGAGCAAGAAAGTTTATAAAAATACATAAAATATCCACATAAATATCAAACACTACACTATGATTTTTGTTATTACAATGAGCATCTATGGAAGCCATGATGATGCAGTGCATGAGAAACTTGGCAAATGCATTGGAGTGCCTGGGACTTTTTGTTCCTGTACTGAGAAGAAGGATGAAAACAGCATATTGAGGGGTTAGTTACTCATAAAACATTAATAGCTGGAGATTTGCTAAATAATTTTTTTTTCTGGAAATGGTATTAGGTATTATTCAAGAAGATAAGATTTTGTTTCCATATGTCCATACCAGTTCAGTATTGGAAGATGAAACACATACCTAGGGGATTACAGGCCCAGAAAACACCTTTTCCAGGAAAACAAGCTGAGTCAATCACTTCAGACAAAAGTGTGTTGAAACATTAAGCAAGTGCTGTCTTGATTTAATGTTCTTGTTAATTATATAAAAAAAACAGAACACCTCTATGAACACGCAGACAAGTTAAGACTGATATTGTTTTATAGAAGTAAGGGAAACAATGAAACTGGGCATATAACCTCAAGCTATTCTGAAAACATATAAGGAAAAAATTGGTCCTGTGTTATTCTGAAGAATCAGAATTGTCATAGCTTTATGGTTTCTGCTACAGGCCAACTAACAAGGACACAGCTTAGGAAATCTCCAAGTGCCAGAGTTGTCTTCAAACCTGGAGACAGACAGAATTTCTCTGGACAGGTCTTGAACCTCAAAGACAGCACAGGTTGACCATGTCCTCAAAATGAGACTCATCCCAATGTGGAGATTGCCCAAAGACACTCCAAGAGATGGGAGCATGTAGTTAATAATGCAACTGAAACATTAAACAGTCACACAGGCTCTCTGCACTGTTCCCCATTTAGTTGTTTAAAATTGTTATTAGGGTCTTTCACATGGTGAACTTCCTTGAATTCAGTGTACCCACAGAGTGGAAGGCAGTGGGAAGATTCCCTTGCCTTCACTTCTCAAATGGTTCCCTGCACACATACATGTGTTTGCAGATATATATTTACATGCATATCCTCAAAATGGGGAGTGGGAGATTTAAAAGGGAAAAAACTCAACTTGTTTCTGTTGACAGGACAGGGAGAAGGATAGCTGAGCTGTGAGAGCTCAAGACAGAGCCCTGCCAGCAGCAGAGAAGCATAAGAAGCAGGCTGCACCAGCTGGGATTTCTTTGTCAGTTATAATTGAGCAAGGGAATTTTATTTGTTACAAAAATTTCCATTTAAAAGTTGAGAAAATGGAGTTCTTGTGTCCCACAAGTCCCAGGGGCCAGCAGACATAGGAAGAAGAGTAAGATTTGGGCTAAGATTTGAGTAAGAGAGAATGAGGAAAGGGGGAGAGTTATCTAAAGAGGCACTGTCATGTGTCTTTTTACTTAAAAAAGCTGGAATACTGGAATACTTTGGGGATATTCTGGGCAGTGAGGTGGTGGTAGAGAAGAAGTGGTGAAAAAAAGAAGACTGACGGTAACAAGCATCTGGCAAGATAGTGTTAGGCTGAAACTAAAAAAAAGAACAGCATAGATAGCTCAGGCCTTTCTGCCAAGCCATAAAAGTGGTTACTTTTCTTGCAATATGCTGTAATCTTCCCTGAATCCACATACATTTCAGGTGCAGGACAGCAACTTTCTCCCTAGTTTTCTCTGAGCCTGGGAAGATTCACCAAATTTTCCAAGCTGATATTTTATTGGTTTTCCCTCCTTTGTTTCAGTTCTTCTAGTAAAGCTCATTTCTTTAAGCCCTGGTAAGTAGAGAGGTTAGTCCTTCCTGCTACTTGACATGGGGCATTTAGTTCTTGGATCTCTGGACAGCAAGTTTAAGCTGGTGACACTGAATTTTTGCAGCAGAAAATCAAACCCAGCACACAATGGTCAGACTGACAGTAAATAATTGCTAAAGGATTGCATGAATACTCAAGCATATATGGACATCTTTGGTACATAATCCTTTAATCTGGGGAAATAAACCAACAATATTCCAAGTACAGTACATAAATGAGTATGTTTTGTTCTACATATACTTGTAGGGTATGTACAGGCATGTATGTAGAGAGAGAAGGAGGGAGAGGGTAATAGTAAACACACCTGTGGAAAGCCAAATAAGGCAAGATAGGAAATACAAAAGCCCAGTTCCTCAGGCTCATGATGGTTGATGGCACAGCAATTGCATCTCAGCCGAGGCTCCCAGGGGCTTGAAGGCAACTTCAGCAGAAGGACCAGCCTTCAGCCTTCCATTAGACATCACTCACCCAAAAGGCACTGGCATGTAACGAAGTCATTGCCCCAGCAAGAAACACCCTCAGTCAAGGGACGGAGATATAGGGCACTGATGTAGCAGGGCACCTTCCCAAGGAGCTGCAGATTGCAGATGGTGGCTGGCTGTTCTCAGCCCTCTTTTCCCTGCTTCACTTCCCTCAGGGATCACCTCTGCTGCCATTCTGTTGCCTGCAGGCAAACTCAGAGAGCACAGACTTCAGCCACTCAGTTGGTTGCACATGGCTATGTTTTCCAATTCTTCACAAGCGGCAGCCACCAGGCCTGGAAGGCAATTACAGTCTGTCAAATGCTGTCAGTTACAAGGCAGCGTTCTGCTGAGAGCATGGCCTGATACTGATCACTACAGGCTCTAAGCCCAGCCTTTTTTTCTTTTGCTTCAATTACAGGCCTTGAAAGTGTCTTGTGTTTCCAGTTGTGATTGTCATCACACTTCAATGCAGCATGTGCCATGGCATGTGTGTGAGCACAGCTAGGTTTCTATACAAAACAATATAGAAAAAATATATTTTGCTCTACAGGCCTGTGCATACATTCCCCACAATCTGCTAACAGCCAAATGTGTTGGGCTACCATTTCCAGTGGAGGATCAAAGTGTATATTTAAATGTTTCTAATTCAATATCCAAGTAACTATAGAAAGTCATAGGCAGTGGGGGTGGCAAAGGAGTGGAGGAAAGGAGGTGCTAGAAGAGCATCTTTGCTGGGTGCAACATGTGCAAATTTGGCTGCACGTATTCTCTTGCCAGGTGTGGGACCCACTCTTTGGGTACTGCACTGACCAGACAAACCCTCTATTCCTGCTATGTGCCCTGGGGTCTAGCCACACACAGGATGCTCCATGCTACTACGGGAGAGCCCATGCTGCCTGGCTGGAGGGCAGCAGGGCTCCCAGGTGCCAGAGACTGAAATGGTTAATAGCTTAAACATTGCTAAGATCACCAAAAGATTTCTGCCACTGTAGCAAACTGCAAAGAAACAGTGGCTCATCTACCTCCCTGAATATGCCTACTGATTTGGACTGCAAAAGGACCTTGAGATAAGATAAGGTGGCAGTATTGTCCAGCTATCCAGGTCAAAGGAGAATGTATCCAGAAGTGTAAGAGATTGAATTGCTAACATTTGAGCGCCTGCAGTAACCGCCCAGGTGCTGCAAGAGATGGGTGCTCATGGCTCAAAAAATCAGCTAGGTGCTTTGCTCCTGATGCACAGAGTGGTCTCCCATGTGCAGAAGGGCAGGCACACCTGAGGCTACAAACTGGGTTTCCAGATAAAGGAAGAGGCTGATAAGAGGCAGATCCTGCTAGGTGGGATAGTCCTTATCATTCCAGTTGTCCTCCCTTACATAATGACTCAGCTATGAAAACCCTCCTAGGAGCACCAAGGACATTTACAAGTAGCCTGAGCTATTCATCTAGGGTGATGGACCATAAGGGGCCATGATTGATTCAACTAGTGTTAAGAGACAGCTGCAGAATCTTAGAAGGTGTCAAAGACTCATTAAATGTTCCTGATCCAGTATTACATCATCCAGGGGAGGTACCAAGGGCGTTTCCACCTAACCCCTGAACAATATGAACCCCACTAAAGGACAATTTTGTGGATTCTTTCCCCCCACCACTTAATGTGTACAGTCTGCAACCATTGAGAAGACCAATGGGATGTCATCAGAATCAACAAAGTGGTGATATCTTTTTTCTACTTAATTTGTTTCTCTGTCTCTCTTTCTCTCTTTGCCTTTCCCTTACCTTTCTCTCTACCATCCATTTACTTTTAAATAAAATCCATGCTATTGACTTCAGCATATGGTTTACATCTTAATTCAGGCAGAGTCATCTCATAATTTAAACAGATTGTAATGCCAGGAAAGGGCAATTCACCTCCAAAGGACATCATCTCCAAAGTCCATCTGCAGCACTCACAATGCAGGCAGGGTGGGCAGCCCCTGAACCTGCCATATCTCTTCCTGCTTTCCTACTTTACGAAAGAGAAGTATATTTCTCATCATCTGGTGGGGAATAACCTTTCCTTCTTGCTACATCATTTCTCTCCAGTCAATGAAAAAGGTTTGGCAGAAGCAACAGAATGGCTTTGTAGCAGAAGAAGGAAAATCTGCTTCCCTTCAAGTAAACAACAAATAAAACAGCTGAAAACAATGACTGGAGCAGATCAGAAAAGCATTACATGGAACAGCCTAGAAACAGCTCCATGTCTGCCCCTACCCCAGCAAATATGTCACATGGGGAGGTAATGATTCTGAAAATTATCTATTTGTTGTGTTATCCTTTCACTTCTATAGAACAAAGCATGTGTAATGGCTGACACCTTGACTGATTTGTCAGTTTTATAATATATTAAAGACTGTATTAAGATGACTGTGTGCTACAACAAAATCTATGTTATGTTTTTACTGGTACTTACTGGTAACTTATCTAAAAATTTAAAGATTAACCAAACTCCCCAAATTCTAGTGGTGTGGTCCTGCGGAACAGAACTTTGACTCCTGCGTTATTGAGGGGTTTTGGTGCAGGTGCTGACCTGGCACAAAACTGCTGCGGGTTGAGCACCACCACCAAAGCTGGAACAGGCAGTCTAGCATGGGGACACCCACAGTGGCAGGGTAGCCATGGCTGGTTTTATCCTTGGTGGTGACTATCACCCCTAATTCTGAGCAGAGCTATTCACCTCTGGTGTTCTTGAAAAGATTTCATGTGATATCCCTGGTTTAGCTGAGCACGCAGCACATGCCTTAACTTGGATTTTACTTTGTTTGCTATGCCTGCAATGTTCTTTAAAAAGTCTTCTTTTTTGATGCATGTGCACAATAGCAATTTTCCAGGTCAGAAAGGATTTACTTTCTTCTTTCTTTAATATATTTTAAAAACAAAATGTATCTCTTCTCATCTAGGGTTAACCTAATCTTGTATAATAGCCCTGTTTCTGGGTAATGATGCAGAACAATGGAGAGTGATATGGAATAATTCTTTCCATTCAGGAGTTATAAGCTGATTTCATTGTTGGTAGAAAATACAGGACTCTGACAATTATCATAACTTTAACCACTTTTCCACACTCTGTGGATTTTCCTCTGATCTAGGATGTGCCTAGCTGGGAAGTTGCAGCTAGCAACTGAACCTGTCAGTTTGAATTCCAGCAAATAAGTTGTACCAGATTTATGGTGTCCTGGTAAATGATGCTTTTTGCTCACAAAATAGGGTATTAACATCAGCCAAAATCTCAGACTTACCCCTTTTTTGTCCAGGTAGCAGAACTCAAACAGAATCTAGAAAGAGAGTTAGAAGGTTTCAGAATCACTGAAATAGGAGAGCTTTCTCTCCTTAGCACACCACTAAGTAGGTGGGAGATATCTTCTCATGTTCATTCTGACTTACTAATAATTTGAATTAAACCATCAGAAATACATGAAATTGACACTGAAGAGCTGATGGATGTCTATAGGTGTCAATGAGCAGCTAGCTGTTTTGAAAGCAGTGTGTTTGTAACAGTGATACACCCTCTTTCCTCTGGGCTGTAGAAAAGAGCCCGGGGACACAGGCAGAGGTGCCTGCCCCACAGTACTGCAACCCTAGCATGAACTGCTGGAAAAGTGGGAGGATATTTTGTCAGGATGGGATGAATCAAATTCATTCAGATAGTTGCCTGCTTAACTGCACTGAAGCCAGTGTCCATTAAAATACAACCAAAACATCTTCAGCAATCACGACTTGAGGATCTAGACTCCTCCAGAAGTAGAATCACATAATTATTTAGATTGGAAGAGATCACTGCGATCATTGAGGCCAACTCTTAGCCTAGCACTGCTAAGTCCTCACTAAACTATGTCCCTAAATGACACATCTACAGATATTTTAATACCTCCAGGTATGGTGACTCAATTACTTCCCTGGACAATAGGGAAGTAGCTTTGTTCCTCTGCCTGGAGATGCCTGGCTGTGTAGGCAGCCTCTCATCCCTGCTACACATAGACATTTAGAATCAGAAAAGCATGGCATTTCATAGAAATGGTACCAGGTAATGCCCTGCCCTGCTTCATCTATTGGTGAAGGTGATGCTGCCCTGGACTGGACCAGTTTCCCCACCCACTCGTGATGGTGAAACTGCCCAACAATCACACCTAGCTTCCTGATTTGTTTTGTTGTGACTGGTACAGCAACAGTAAAATTAGCTGTGATTAAATAAAATTTAATCTTAGGGTTGTGCATTAGCAGAGGTTGAATTATTAGAAAAAACACTAATTTTCTTTGTCCCACTGCAATAATATGCCAAAGAGACTAGAAGGAGACATTTCATTTTCAGTTTTTCTTGTGGAGGTGTTGAAGAAAGGCCTGGTACCACACTAAGAAGAAGACTGGAAACAGATGTGCAAGGTGTATTTGTGAACTTGTGAGATGCGTGTGCAGGATGTGAGCGAGCACAGTGTGGGTGTGGATGCGAAGCATGTACATCATAAGCAGGAGCGATGTATTTGTCTGCAAAAGGATGTGAGTGCAGTGCTGAGAGGAGAGTTGCAGTGGGGTAGGTTGCCATAGCCCAGGTCAGGACTGTGACTCAGGGTGTGGGGAGGCCATGCTGCCCCTTGGTGCAGGAGAAGCACTTCCCAGAGGCAGTGCTGCTATTCGTGCCCTCTCCTCCACATCCCGTGGCTGCTCATGGTTCATTTTCATCTCACATTGCTCAGCTGGACTCACAGGAGCCAGCTTTTTAAAGATGCACATTTACAAATCAGCTGCAAATTAGGCACCCAGTTAGGATATGATTGAAAGGACTAAATAAATTTCTCAGTCAGTTCTCTTAAAGCAAATTAGTTAACTTAGGATATTTTAAACCAAGTATTTATTGGTTAATGACCAGGTTTGGGTTGCTCCAGGCACCATCAATTGCTGGAGTAGGAAAAAAACCAGCAAACCTTCAAAGATATGAGTCTTGAGAGAGCTGGGATATATCAGTAACACATAGTTGACAATATATCCTGCATTGGTTCACAAGCTGCCAGGATGTCCCTGGTGAACAATACACAGTCCATCATGCTCTCAGGGGGCATATGTGTGCTGTCAGTCATTGGCAGAATAGCAGGGAAACCAACAATGAAATAAAAGCCTCAGCACAATCAATGGAGGTTGTGGGATGCTGGAAAACTCCATGAACAGCTGAAATGCTGCCACTGAGCAGATGATCCAGAAATTAAATAAGAAACTGGGATGCTGAAGGTTGGCTGTTTTTTGTGCTAGCCTCGAGAAAGACCCCCCATGTACTACAGGAAGGGGACTTTTGGTAAGAGAAGAAACTGTGGGGTTTTGTTGGCATTTGAGATTTTAAAGAGAGATTTGGGAGAGAAAAATTCAAACTCCACTTAAATGCATTGAACTAGAACATATTTCTGGAGAGAGAAAGAATAAGCAGAAAATTTGAACTTTCTAATACAATAACTTTGTAATGAACTGTTTGTCTCCACTTAAAAAAAAATACTACTTGCAAAGGTGTTTTTTTCCTACAGTGACACACAGTGAACATATAATATTGCAGAGGTTACCTACTGACTGATATAACATAGATGTTATGTGCCATTGGAAAAGACATATTTTTACTCTATTTTTGAATCTTGTTTAGCAGAACAAAAACTGCAATGAGGAAAGTTTGAATTGGTTTGTGGCAAACCAGATACCAGTCCAACAACATTAGCTCTGGTGCTT
The DNA here is from genome assembly GCA_013400855.1 of Buphagus erythrorhynchus. NCBI lineage: Eukaryota > Metazoa > Chordata > Aves > Passeriformes > Sturnidae > Buphagus > Buphagus erythrorhynchus. The sequence continues at coordinate 13,667 of VZTT01014727.1, read as the reverse complement.
TGCAAGAATTTCTGTCCAGAATTAACCATCTTGCATTCCTTGACCCAGCCAACTTGCAGGATGCCCTTGGATCTCATGGCAGGGAACAGCTGTGCTGCACCACAGCAGCTAACCCCTCTGAGGAGATTTACTAGAGAGCAGACCCTTTTTTTGGGATATTCCTTCTGTTAAAAGAATCAGGATTGCATCTCCTGTGTAACACAAAGAAATACTGGTTAAAAGTTCCACCATTTTTCTTCTAGAAGACATGAGAAATGAGTTAACAAGATTTTAAAGTATTCATAACAGTTATCCCACATGGTTCCTTCAAGCTCCTTCAGTACAGCACATTAATATCAACCCAGACAGACCATGGGATCTGTCTTCTTGTTTGAGTTATATTGTGTAGTTCCTCTCCAAGACTCTTGTCTTTCTCTTCAGTAATGTACCTACTTACGTTTCTGCTGATGGGGCACATAAAACCCTTCTCCCAAGCCCTCAAAACCCATAGACTGAACACGGCCACATCAGTACCAATAGTGCCCCACATGAAAGCCAAAATTTTTCAACTCCACTGAAAACAAAATCTCATTCACAGAAATAGTCATGAGAAAATGAGAAGGAAGGTTCACACATCCCCACTTTTTAAATGAAGACTGACAGCAGATATGAAAATGGCTTTTGTTTTCAATTTCATTCCATATGATTCTGGAGTGGTTGCAGGATCAAGCTATTTGTATCCAAAGGGGAAAATTCTTTCTGTAGATATGAAACATCCAAGTATTTGCAAAACTTAAATTTTAAGAGAAGTGGATAATTCTGATTTTACTACCTTTTCAGGTGTCCTGGAAATATAGACCAGCCTGCACGAATGAGTTCCATTTCAGGAGTCCTTTTTGAAAAGTTTTGAAAAGCAGATGCAGAAATTCAGCCTATAGCCTTTCCAGATAAGAGAAGGAAGCATGTTCATATGCACACAAATATAACATTTTTGGGGGTTGAATTTTCCCTTTTTCTTTCTGTGGAATATTTCCCATTGTTATGCTAAGTATTTGGGTCTACACCCATAAGCTCAGTTAACAGTTTTCTCTTGAAGGGGGGAGGAGAGGGGCAACACTGGAAAAGAAGAGCTGAGGTGAGGGGCTTCCGCTCGGCCACTTGCTCATCTGGCTCAGAGCAGGACGGTCACTAGAAAACTGCTCTGCCACGCTGACGTGGGAGCTGCCTTCCCTGGCTGTGGGATCCCGAAACCTCCCTGGTCAGACACTCTCCTGCATCTCCTACCGACTTCAGCACATCCTTTTGGAGCATCAGGACTGACCCTGCACCGGGACCTGTGAGCGGCTTCTCCCCTCTGCCCTTCCCCATTTTGGGACACAGACGCCATTCCCCACAGTGCCCCTCCAGCCACGTGGGATCACTGCTTGCTCCCTGCTCACTTTGGAGCATCAGACTGGTAGTCACACCACAAAGGAAAAGGGGTCCATAACCAGAACTGTTTACTGGGTTTTCTGCTCTGTTGCTGTTGATCTTGCAGTTATTGTTGTATTTTTATTTTCTCTTATATATATATATATGTATCACTAAAGGACTGTTATTCCTACCCCCATATCTCTGCCTGAGAGCTCTTTAATTCCAAAAATCATAGTAAAGTGAAGGGAAGAAGGGAAATGGGGAGTTTATACTCTCCTTTAAAAAAGGAGGCTCTTGTCCCTTTTAGCAGATACCTGTCTTTCAAACCAAGACAAACATTCAGTCAGTAATTTACATATGTATACTTTACATGCACATTTAATGCCCATGTCATCATAGATGTATTTGATGTTCGATATTCAGTACTTAGTTACCACCCAAAGTGCATTTATCTTTGCACTGTATCAGTATTTTTAACCTCATCCTAATTGGAATCCTATGAATATGATTGATAAAATCTTTATTATATTAAACTCCAGAGGAAAACACAGTTGGCTCGGGTTTGGGACACTTGGTGCTGCAGAGGTAATGAGAGCAGTCCTATCTAAATTCAACTGGATTAAGATAAAGATATGTCAGTCGATTTAATCCAACATCTAAGATTGGATCTCTGACAAGAAAATGTATACAATTTTATGAAGTTGACTATTTAATGTAAAGGAAAAGCTATTCACAATTTAGCATGAATGGGAGGAGCCCTTTACCTCAGTCACACTCTGCCTAGATTGTGCTTCCAGCCTCCAGATTCTCTCACCACATCAACTCCTCCCCCTCCATTGCCCACCTTTCCTTCTTTCTCTACTATTTGTCTAGCTGGGGCCAGAGGGAGCTTCCAAACTCCATCTCACCTGAAAGTTCGTCTTGTGGCTTTCTGTGATGGGAGAAGGAGAGGGAGAAACACGGGTGGTGAAGGGTGGTGGAAACCTGTCAACCATGACCATGACGCTTAGGGCCTTAGGCATCCTGGGGAAGGTGCAGAATGAGGAGAAATGCACTTATGCAAGATACTGTGAAGCTACCTCTGTCCTTGGAGACACAAAGAGAGGCTGTATGGGTCTGCTCAGGGGAGAAGGGGAGAAGGCTGGGATATACCTTGGTTATCCCATGCACTGGTGCAATCTCTTTCTGCATAGAGAGTCAAGAAAGGAGTGAGGAAAATGCAAGGTGATGACTGTCAATATGATGGAAGGAAGGGTGGTGGAAGGATGCTACCATGGCACTATCCAGGATGAGCAGCCAGATTTGGAGTTCTTATCAGACAATGAGTTTCATGGCAGGAATGTTGGGTGTTAGGAGCCAGCTGCAGCATTACACTGGACTGATGAAGCAAGCAGTGAGTGGCACAGAAGGGAAAACACAACAGTACCAGAGTTTGGTGCCAGCTCCAGGAGGACCTTTCTGCTATTTCACACCATCAGTCAGGAGTAACCACACCACATGAAAATGTGGAAGAATTCTGTCTGCTCCTCTGTCACATGTCTGGGATCCAGCCAAACCTCTGGGTGGCTGCAAGCAGTGACCCTGCAGAAGATGCAGACATGCCTGTCTCTGCAGTTTCTGAGTCTAGACCCACATCAGCCTCATTTCCTCAGCTAAGTGTGGACCTCCAAGGAGTTGCATACATCTTACCCTGGAGAAGGTCCATCAGCCAGTCCCAGTGCTTTGCTGAAGCAGATAAAAGTGTCTGGAAAGACCTTCATTATCTCTTGTGCTCTCTGGAGGCCGGGCTCCTTCCTGCCTGGCCTCTGAACTGCGCTTGGCACTGTCTGCTCACAGCCACATCCACCATCCTCTGCCTCACAAATACCTCTTTCAAAATTATCATTGTTTGCTTTCTTTGCTTTTTTTCATCTTCTTCTGAAAAATGATGTGACATGAATTCACTCTGGTAATATGTATCATGTGAAGACTATCTGTGTTACAATGTGCTCCCTTCACATGAGAGGTGGGAATAATTTTGATGCGAGGTACAATGAAACCCATGGGAGAGGGAGACCTGCATCCACCTCCCATCCTCCTCCTCACAGAAGGACTGTCAGGCTTCTGAGCCAAGGACTAGCTGAGGTGGACCCTGTATACTTGAGCTCTGAGGACAATGAGAGGATCTATTTACTGGTGAGCAGACACATATATGCTGTGTCCAAAAACGTCTTCAATTGGTAGGGTGTGTGCAACCCTGAGAAGAGTCTGGCAGCTGGGCCACTATGCCTACTACTGGCCCTGATCCTGGTGAAGGTGATACAGGGCCCATCTCCTCTCTCTGCTGACACAGCATGGCTTTCCAAGAAAACATGTCTTGGGCAGTCAGACTCCTCTTCCCAGGTCTGCTGGACCACAGCTCCCTTAACCTGTTGACCTGCTGGAGTGGGTCCAGAGGGGGACCATGAAGCTGATCACAGGGCTGGAGCATCTCTTCTATGAAGACAGGCTGAGAGTGGTGGGGCTGTTCAGACTGGAGAGGAGAAGCTCTGAGGAGACCTCCCAGTACATAAAGAGGGCTACAAGAAAGCTGTAAAGGGACTTTTCACAAGTCCCCCCAATCCTGTAGTGACAGCATAAAAGGTAATGGCTTCCAAATGTAAGTGGGTAAATTTAGATTAAAGGAAGAAATTCTTTACTTGTGAAGATGATGAGGCACTGGAACAGGTTACTCAGAGAAGTTGTATATGTCCCATCCCTGGCAGTGTTTGAGGCCAGGTTGGATGTGGCTTTGAGCAGCCTGGTGGAAAGCGTACCTCTGCATGGAAAAGAGATTAGAATCAGACAATCTCCAAAGTCCCTGCCAACTCCAATTATTCCATGATTCTATGACCAGCTGCAGCCAAGACACCTACAGTGGGAGCCTCCAGCAAACAGTCTGAGGCCACAGGGGAATTGCTTTGCATAACTTTAAAAAGAAGATGCCTAGCCATCTCCCAGTCACACCAGCTCACTAGAGAAATAGTGCCAAGAAACAAACCCCACCTTTTTCTGCTTCTCATCCAGGACCTCAGCAATCTTCAGGCCATGATGAAATCCTGACCTAAACTGAAGTTAGTAGGTGAGCCATGAAATTCAGTGAGACCAGAATGCCACTACAGAATATGCAGATTTGAGTCATGCACACTTCTAAAATATTATTGACTCTGAATAACCTCATGCACAGGCTGTGGTGACCTGCTAAGAAAGCAGATCTGCAGAGAAAGTCCTGGAGTTTGTGGTGGACAAGCTGTCCATGAGCCAGCAGAGTGCCCTTCTCATCATCAGAAGGATAATGGAATCCTGGGGTTCATTAGGATCTGCATTCCCACCAGGTCCAGGGAGGTGATCCTGCCCCTCTACTCAGCCCTAGTGTGGCCACAGCTGGAGTGCTGTGTCCAGTTCTGGGCTCCTCAGTACAGGAGAGACATGGAGCTGGTGGAGCAGGTCCACCACAGGGCACCAAAGATGACTGAGGGACGGGGGCATCTCTCTTATGAGGACAGGCTGAGGGAACTGGACCTGTTAATCCTTGAGAAGAGATAACTGAGAAGGGACCTCATCAATGTCTATAGTTATCTGAAGGGAGGGTGTCAGTGGAATGGAGCCGGGCTCTTCTCAGTGGTACCCAGCAGTAGGACAAGAGGCAATGGGCAGAAACTGATGCACAGGAAGTTCCAGAAGTTCCACCTGAACACAAAGAAGGACTTCTTTACCTTGCTGGTGACTGAGCACTGGAACAGGTTGCCCAGAAAAGTTGTAGAGTCTGCCTCACTGGAAATACTCAAGACTGTCTGGATGTAGGCTTGTGCAATATGTTCTGGGATGACCCTGCCTGAGCAGGGAGGTTGGGACCAGGTGCCTCCCAACTTCACCCATTCTGTGATTCTGTGACAGTGTGATTCTGTGATTGTCTGCTCAGAGAGCATTGTCATTTGCACAGTTTGCTAATGCTCGCAGTCACTGTCAGCACTCCTTCCTTTCCATTATTTCTTGCTCTGTTACTTTATTCCTGTAACGCTGCTCCATACTGAAATCTCCCTAATCCGTTTCAGACAGGCGATGGGTGCTCACACCCTCTCGCATTGCTTGGTTGTGCTAGTTCCTGAGGATTACAAATGAGGGCCATCTGTAGTCCCTACTATTTGTGGAGATGAAAAGGAGCTTAACTTAATGTATTTTGGCAGAGTAATAGGGAAACATCAATCACTGGGTGACATGTTAGTTCATATGCACCAATAGGCTCATGTTTGTAGCTTGACACATTAAGTGGATCTGTTTCTTTAAAGATGAGTCCATCACTTGCAGACAGACGTTTGGAGCTCTAGCCCACAGGACACTTTTAAGAGATACTTGATAAAGAGCTTGAAAATGTGAGTAGTGACACAAAGCTAAACTCTGTCTCATATTCTTCAGATTCCCTATTAGTATGAGCCTCATAAAGTTGAAATTGGGGTCACTTGGACAGTTATTTTAGCTAAAACAGATGGAGTTGTGGTGGCTGCTCCTAAAGAAGCAACTTTTACCATAAGTTACCACACACTATCTCTGGGATAAATTTATTTTCCTGTACTGCATCATTTGGGACTGTGTGGTAATTACTGGACCAATGCTGATTTTTTTAATGGCAGCCATGCTAGTAATTTCTTTTAAAAAAAATCTATTCTGAGATAGTTTTCAGCAGTGAAAAAAAGTATTTTCCTTGCAAATGCCAAAATCAAACAGTTTCTTAATTTATTACAGTAGAAAAACTGAGAATCCTCTGAATTACTATTTTCCCCATGTAACAAAATATTCTGCATGAAGAGGGATTATTAGACCCCCTGAACTTCCCTTGCAAGTAGAGCACAGCTGTGCGAACAATTCACAATGTATTATTTATTGGATGAAGTTCAGTATTTTTTTGACTTGTGAACTCTTAAGGAGCAATTCAGGACTTTCTTGTTATTGATTCTTCGGCAAAAATTTTCACTAATTTCTTCAGGAATTCCATCTTCAAATGGTTAATGAAAAATGTATTCCCATGACTTGAATTCCGAATTAATTTTGTATCAGGTCAGCAGCATAACACAGATGAGGTGATTATTGTCCTTTGAACTGACAGCACATAACATTACAGATTAATTCCCATTTTCTGCTATTGGATATGCAATTTCTAAAGAAGCAAAGTACTCAATATATGTAGGAATTGATTAGTTGAGGAGCAGAGTTGCTACTTCTTATCACTACTTTTGTTCATGTTTATTAGCCTGCAGAGCAACCAGGTCTGGGGCCCTCATCCAGCAGATGCAGAAAGGAGGTGGAGGAAGTTCATTTCCCAAAGAGCTTATGGCTGCAACCAGGACCACAGGTGAAGAGGTGAGGAAGGAATGATAGCAGGAAGCATCGTATTAAGCTATTATGATTTTGAAAGGTGGTAACATAAGAGGGGATAAGTTAGAAAGGGAGAAAAATGGAAAGAAGAAAGGTGTATCAGAGGCAGTGGCATAGGGTAAGAGGACCAGATGTGCTGTGAAGCTTAGGTAAAGAGGTCATGATGTAAAGGAGTGGATGATTTCTCTTCCCACCTAAGCATCAGCCTTTACTTGCCAAAATCAAGCATGCAATAGGAGCTGCCTCTTTAAAAGTCGTTTTCATCTGGAGATCTGAAAAGGGAAACCCATCAGCTCCCAGTGCTGCCAGGAACAGCCCAGGCAGGTGCTGCGGGAAGTGCCCCACAGCTTTGCTAATGCATCTCTGGCACAATTCAAAAAGTCTCAGCCTTCATTACTCCTGCAGTTCCTTGAGCAAAGCATGCTATTTGTAGTGAATAGTGCCACGTCTTGCAATGAGAAAAAGATGTAGATTAGCCCAGAGAATTCAAGCTCACTTTGGTTTAAAGCAGGAAAGGAAGGAGCCACATTTGTGATTGAAACTCAGTCAGCTCTTGATCACTTGGGAACAGTGCATCCAGATTGGAGATTAACTGTGCCCTGATGAAATATTCCCAGCCATCTCTCCACCCCCTTCCCCCTTGATGTACATTCCTCATCATAACTTCATTTTTCAAAGGTAAATATACTAAATATATTCTCACAGTCCAATTTACCTATGTTTTGTATTAATTAATTGAGAATAACATCAAGAGTTGACTGGACATGGAAAAATGCAGACAACTTCAGCGGACAGTACCAGTGACTTTTTTCCTCAGTGCATATGAAGGTGAAGGCTAGAAATAAACCACAAGTGATTTTGATTAGCTGGCTGAAAAGCAGCGCGAGCACTTACTAGCCTTCCACATGCCCAAATGTCAGCTAAGAAATCACTTCTCACTGAGGCAGGCTCACACACTGGGACTTCTGGGCCCACCATAGGAGGGTGATGGGGTGCACTTACAGCTCATTTCTTTGTGGTTTTCTTCCATAAGTCCGTTTGCAATGGGCATATAGTACAAAGCAGGCAACTCCTAATCTGCATCTGGTAAACCCCAGGGTGGTGATGCTGATGGTCTTTGAAGCTACCACAAGCAAATCACCACAGAGAGAGACCTCGCCATCTGGGTGAGTGACAATGGTAGCAGTAATCACGTTGCTCTCACCGGGATGCTGAGTCAGGACAAGGGGCACAGCAGGAATCAAAAAGACATAAGCAGGTCACTATTCTTACATCTGCACTCATGTGGAGGCCTGGTAAGGTCTAAGGGTGAGTGGTGTGGGGTAGTCTGCTGAGGGCCAGCCTGGCAGTCAGCATACAAAAGTTAGCCAAAACAAGGAAGCTGTGAATAGGAATTAGAAAAGGAGGTACATCTTTAATGGAAGGCTGTTTTCAAGGCAAACTCAAACTGTTTTAAATCGGCTGAATCACACTATTTTTATGTGGAACTTAATAAGACACCAGATATGTACCAAGAATACATTTTCAGGTGCAGTGATGTCAGGTCAATAAGAAATCTATCCAAAATGCTAAACCGGATAACAGGAAGAAGCTGCTATAGGTCCCAGTAACATAGGTAAATGATAAAATTGTAGCAGTACAATGTGTCTTTTAATGGTCCATCACAACACCAGCATTCCTGGCTTTTTAAAAATAATTTTTTATTGGTTTTGGAGAAGGTCTGTAAACACTCTCTGAGTTGGGCTGAGATTTAACAATGGAGTTACTGCTGCATGCTTGGGCTGTCACTGGACTGAAATGTCAAGGATTAAGTATGTCTGCTCCTTCTGCTCTTCTATTGGGTTCCCTACACTGCACTGGACATCCTTGGAGACAGTGCACCCACTGCGATGAAAAGCTGCTGGTTATAAAAGGACATCATCTGACTGCTGCATAAAACCATGTATAATATACTTTCCAATTAGTTTATAAATATTTTTTAAGTGTCCCAGGTTTGCCCTTTTACCAGTCTTGCAAGGTTATCCTTCATTAGCATTGCAGGAATTAATTATAAGATTAATATGATTTGGCTTTCTGAGTAATGCTGTGGAACTCACTTTCTGCCTGCCACTTCCTCTCGCTCATCCTTGTGTGCTTAGCTCTCCAGCCAGCGCTGGGAAGGGTACCATGCTCTAAGCCATGGACTAGCAGCTGAGAATCCCACTCCCCTGCTTTCCCTCTTCTCTGTCTGTGAGAGCAACTTTTCAGTGTTGGGCTGACACCCTCACCATTTTGCCAGATCCTGTACAAGCCCCGGGAGATGCTTCATAAAGTAGGAGTGTCTGCTGCCTTTTATGGACCATTAATTCATATCAGTTCTGCAAAAAAAAAAATCCGGAAAACAGAATAAGATTTACAGAAGCTGCAGTGACTGCTGTATTTTGTTCCAGAACAAGTCTAAGCAGCACAACTGAATGACCATGCTTATGCTTCTGTCTCAAATATTAGTTTTAATCCCTTCTGCTGTGTTTTGAAGTGACACGATTTACCTGACATATGCCACAAGCTAAGGTCAGTTACCTGAAGTTCAGCAAATCTGAGTCACTTTCCTCCTGAAATCAAAACTCTAAAAGATTTCCAGCTTAGTGGAACAAATTTGGTGCCTGATCCACAAACATTTTTTTTTAGACAAGCTGTTGTGAGTGAGATAAGACTTTGTAAAGGAGAGACCAGAAATGAGAAAGGAAGGAGAATGGCAAAAAGAAAGGAGATCTTTCAGGAAACAAGTAGATATATTTAAGTCAAAGGGAAAACTTAGCCTAAGGACAAATGGATGGGTCATGAAATCTGGAAAAAGGAAGAAAGAAAATCAGAACAGCAGAGAGATGAGGTTCTGAATACTTATAGTGTAGGAGTAACAGAAGCAATCAACCTTTCTTTTTTTGGATTTTTGTTTTGGTTTTTTTGGGTTTTTCTGTGGGTTTTTTTGTTAGTTTTGTTTTTGTTTTT
>VZTT01014726.1:0-25271 GCA_013400855.1 Buphagus erythrorhynchus | reverse complement strand
TGTTATTGAGGTTAATATTGTGGGTAATTTTTTTTTTCTTTAATACAGTGGAGGTAAAGGTAGAGGTCTTTTCAGCCTTGGAGCTCTTTAAAGCTGATAAAGACTCTTATTATGGACAGCACTGCTCTGTTCTATATGTGATCATCCTCCCTGTATTCTTATCTTGCCCTTTCCCTGTGCTGTCTGTGACAGAGTTTCCATTTGAAATTTGAGCTTCTTAAATCTTTTAAAGTGCATTCATTCCCAAATAAATGAATTATTGAATCTAGTAGGAACTTAGTAGATTAATAAGAGACCCTAAACACTTAATTGGATTTGAGTCCAAACACATTCCAGCAAGCAGTAAGCAAGCAAAATGGAGGTAAAATAACCTAATATTCACCAGCAAGGTGAATATTCTATGTATATTCTATTCATCATTCTATGTAACCTTTGCTTTGTAGCAGCTAGTTCCTCATGAAAGCACAAAACTGGGAAGTTCCCATGTCACCAAATCAAATTTCTTGATATCTTCAAGAGGTATTTGAATACCTCTTCTCATAAACTAATCAAAATCCATTTTCAGAAAGTGAATTCCATTGTTCTAATTCTAATATTCTCCCCTCCATCTTATCCATTGTCATATCTCTATTTTCTCTTATTCCAAAATCTAATGACTATATACTCACCTAGCAATTTCCAGCTCTCAAAGTCTGTAAATAACTGATTGTTCCTTACCCACATTTAGCTACTCAGCACTTATATCTCTCTAGAGTGTAGGTGCCAATATATTTAGGCCAAGTAACCATACAAGATTTAGTCTTTGTTTTCTTAAGCCAAACTCTTTTACTTCCTCCACTTAAAGACAGGTTCTCCACTCATAACATCACTGTGTTGGCATTCATTATTCTTTCAGTTGGAACTGGTCTTTCTTAATTGTGGATGACAACGATGCTCTAACTGAGGTCTCAGGAGGGCTGTAGATGATAGCAGGATCTCTCTAGATCTCTTGAAAACAGGCAAGCTTTGCATTAGCCTTTTTCACAGCTGCATCACATAAATCCCTTTACTTTTCATTAGTTGTGACTGATAAATTTCCACCTAAAAGTAGAAATNAATTCTTGTTATCGGTCCCTGAGGGCACAAGCCTGTACTTTGTGCTATTGGATTTTATTCCTTTTCTGGTACTCCAGCTCTCACAATCAGACATTTCTCCCAATACTATATCTGGCTTCTCCTTGGCATGGCCAGCACTGCCTATCTAGTTTGTATTGACAAATTTCAGTGGTGGACTTCTTTTTGTTCTTGACTTATTAGTGCTCACTGCTCTGTGTTATTTGTTCTGAGTCTTCATTTGAGGGAATGAATGGTGATCAGTATCAATAAAAGTATTGCCTGAAAGAATGATCTTGGAACGATCTCTACAGTAACAGTAACTATTGACTGATAGACTTTGAGCAATACTTTCACAAAGATTTCTCCTTGGTCCTTGAAAGGGATGAGAAATGAGGACAAGGGGCTTCCATTCCTGTTCTGGCAGTGACAGGGAATCTGGCCCCATCCCCATGGGGAACACACAGGGGTTTGTCTGGGCACACAGAGGCTGGCCAGGTGTTAGCACATCCTCCAGGACAGGTGGCTGGCACCCATCTTAACAAAATAAAAACAAACCTTCTGCAAAGAAATGGTAATCTCCTCAAAATGACAAGTCTGCAAAAGGATGTAATTTACTCATAAACATGCACAGAGATTTGCAGGTTACCTCCCAGCCCCACCTGTGGGTAGCTCATCATGTTGATTGCATGTCAGCCTGGGGGATTATTTTCAGGTTAAATTTCCTGTTTAAAATCTGGTTATATATGTTGATTTTATGTTTAATCTTATAACTTATTTGGATAATTATTAGAATATTGAGTAAATATTGTTGACATGGGAGAGTGCATATAAATTACAATATAGTTCTCTCTTTGTTGGATATAAATACTGTGAGTTCACTCATCCCGGGCAGTTAATATAAAGTACACAAATACTCACTAAAAAGCAAAGATTATCTAATCCCCACTTATCACAAAAAGGATGTTTTTACCTTGTGCATTTGAAGGGAAATTCTGCCTACATTCCATCTCAGAGCATATAGATAAGTGCATTCTTTGGTGACTATAGAACTTAAATATGAAGACACATTACTGGTTTCATTAGAAGCACTAAAATATTTGATTTCAGAGACTGGATCATTGTCACAAGGTAAATTATTAATGTTATTTGGCATCTAATTATTTCCAAATGTTTTTATTGCTATATATTAAATTAGGGGAGAGTAGAAAGGAAAGAGTACAATGTGAAATTGACTGCCAACTTTTAAATGAGATTGTTTCTCCTGAGACTATGGTGATTGGAACTTGCATTAGCAGCTCATTGAAGCACATATATTTCTTCTGACATATGTCACAGTTAGATCTTTTTATTGATGCCAAAATGCTTTTTAAAGTATCGCCACACAAGACTCCTTCTTAGAAATTGTTTATATTGCAATTATGCATTTTGCAACACTCCAAATATATATGACTGTTGCTTTTCATGGATATAACACCAGCTAGTAATATTGTGGGGTTTTTTTCCATTGCTATTTGTTTTGCAAATATAGAACAGCATTATTTGTGATTTTCTTTCCACTTACAAAATGTTTCATTACTTATCAGAATAATGAATAATAATCTCTTTCAGTATTTCTGCTGTGATACAGAACTGTACTCTCATGGTAATATTTGCTTATTGCCCTTCTCAGTATGAAGCTGCAAATATTTGACCTTGACTGAAAGATTTGGGTGGAATAAATACAAACTACTGCCTGAATAAAAACTATAATATATCTAAGGAAGCTGAAGTCCAAATCTTCAAAGGCTTTAAAATACCTCATTAACATTTTGATTTGCGTTTTCAAGGAGAAAAAAAACAATAAAATAACCCCAATGTACATTGTAACATCCTTATTTGTGTTGATAGTACCTCTAAAAAATTAAGTTAAAGCATCAAGAGAGAACCTTATGTTCTAAGACTATAATCTTGAGAAGAACTTTCTCCAGTATTTTTGGGTCAAACCTAAGGTTGGATTTTGAATATATTCCTTTGCTTTTTTGATACATCTAGATAATCTGTGTTTTAATCTGAAGCGAACTGACAAAGGACTTGGATGCAAACCACCTCAAAAAGCACGTCCTGAGGAGTCTTTTAGCACACTGATACATCCTCCTTCCTTGCCAATCAGCAGAGATTATTAGGTTTGAATTAATTTTGCAGAAAAAATGGTTGCTCAGTTTCTGATTTGAAGTTGGTTTAGACCAGCCTACCCTGAAGCAAAAGAGTGAGTTCCTAACTGCCTGGAAAACTTTTGGCTTTGTGTCTTTACAACATGACCTTGATCCATAGCATGGAATCTCCTTGAAAAATGAGATACAGATCAACATGACTCAAACTGTGGAATTCATTTCACCTGACCCCAGTCACCCATTCTGTAATTCTATGCCTTTGAAGTATTCTTATAGGCTCTTGACATGGACAGGTGTAACAAAAGACATTTCTGGGTTGCAAACAATCTATCCAAAAATAGCCATCTAAAATAGGTTAAATGAATTCTAGAGCTGCCAATTTTTCTTCATAGACTATAAAGGGAGGAAGGAGAACATCCCTCTGAGGAATACTTTATGATGCCCAGTATCTGTTGGCAAATGTCCAAATTGAACACCTCCTAACTACACAGCTGAATTGTTCTTTGGGCTCCACAAAGTATTGACAAGATCTTTTCTTTTGATAGATATGATAGATATTTATGCTCTAAATGTCCATAAACCCAGCTAGTTTAGTCACTTAAATTTTGGTATCTAAACCTTGAACTCAGCTGGGTTGATGGGATTTGACACAGTTGCTCGTAAAATAGGCACCTACCATTTGAGATATGCTGGAATATCCCAAAAAAATCACAGAATCATAGAATGTCCTGAGTTGTAAGGGACCCACTAAGATCATCAATTCCAACCCCTGTTTGTGTAAAATACAGCCCCCAAAAAGTCACACCTCATGTCTGAATCTGTGTGGTATTAGCAGGAGAGATAAGAGGCTACAGATGGACCCATGTCCTCTGTCCCATCAGTCTGTGAGACCTGACACAACAGACCACAGCATTTCAAATGGCAGCAGATGCCTCAATCTGAGGCACACTCTGAGTGTCAGAATCTAACCTACCTGTGGCTGGTGAGTCACTGCAGGGGCTTTCTTTATATAAAAAGACAGAAAGTTTCTATTATTGGGAAAGGAAGAGTGAAAAACCAAATTCTGGAATACAACAGAACTGCTAGTCTGTTGTGGAATCATCTCAGGTTATTCACTTGGGAGGGGAGATTTGGGAGGAGTTTCTGTGGAGGGATGGCTCAATGTTACAGTTTAAGTAAAGCAATTCAGAAAAGAAAACTACAATGATAAAGGACTGGACAAGAAAAAGCACAGTCATAACAGCCTTGATGATTTGCAAGTCATGATTCAGGTCTCAGCAGTCATAACATTTAAGAAGCAACATTATAATAGAGTTGGTCATGTATGGGTGCTGCTTGTTTTTAATGTCTTTACTGGACCCAGCTTGCCCATCTTTTATTTCTCACCTGTAAAGTTAGAAGCATGTATCTTAAATGAAACAACATCCAATGGCATGCCTCTAGAAAACAGCACTTTGGGAAAAGTGTGACCTGGAGTTTCCTAGAGAAATCAAAGCATCAAGATTAACTTGTGCTTCACAAATTTAATTTCCATTGCAATTACTCCAATGGCTGTTCCCATTTGGTCAAGTCAAGCACAGGCAGGAGTCTTTCCAAGATGCTGCCTCCCAGTTCACACACATTTTGCTGAAGAGCTCTGTATTTTCCAGAGTCAAACCAGGACAGCCTGCCCTGCTGTCAGCCACGCTCCCCTCTGAACAGGAATCAATAGCTGCCGCCTCTCTCCGTGCAGGGCTCCCACTGCCTCTCCTTGCACAGCCTGTGTTATGTTCTGCTGGAGATGTGCAGCCTGATATAAAACTTTCCATTCAGATGAGCAGATATGACAGATTTGTCTATTTATTAATAGACTAAGTTCAGCAGAGTTTAAGAATTTAATGCAAATTTATTCTTGGCCTATTTTCCTTTTTGCACTTTCCATCTCTGTTTTCTCTCCTGTGCTTTTTCCCTGGCTGTTTACATTCTCTCGTCTCCTTTGGCCCATATCAATAACATTAAGAATTGCAATCTTTTGGTCTCCCATAGCTCACTGGATTACCTTAGCAGTGAGGGAAGGTGCCAGTGAGGCTGGGAGCCTGTGGCCTTTCCCCCTCACATTGTCCCTGTGGGAGGATTTTTGATGGCACCCCAAAGGGAAGTGCCAGGCCCGCCTCCCCTCCCGCAGGCAGAGACCACACTTGCAGCAGCAGAGAGAATAAACTCCTGCCATGGGGAAGGGCAGGATTGTCAGAAGCCAGTTGAAGTTTTGCAGTGTCTGTAGTGGCAGTGATTTTGCAGTGGGGGCAGCTCACCGTGGTGGACATTTTGTGAGGAACAATGACCAGCAGCTGTCTTGTCCTTGCCGAGGGGAGGATGGCTCTGTGCTCGGTGCCTCCTGAGCTTCTTTTCCACTAGGGCCAAGCAGCAAATACACCAGTTCTGTCTAAATGCAGTCACCTTTTTGGGTATGGTGAGATGGCCTGAGGGACAGAGGAATGTACTTCAGCCTGGTGAGGGAGTGGCATGGGCTGCTGCAGTGCTCCAAGGGTAGTGGGAGAGTCTCAGAACTACAGAATCATAAATCTGGAAAGGACCTCCAAGATCACCAAGTCCAACATTCAATCCAGTACTACCATGCTTACTAAACAACATTGTGAAGTGGTTTTATCTTTGTTTCAAGATCTACTCATTCGTTTGACACTTCCAGGGATGGTGACTCCACTGCTTCCCTGGGGACTCTTTTTCAATGCTTAACCACTCTTTCAGTGAAGAAATTAGTCCTAACACCCAACCTGAACCTCCCCTGGTGCAACTCGAGGCCATTTCCCCTTGTCCCATCACCAGCTGCCTGGGAGAAGAGGCTGATGGCCAAAGGGGCACCCTGCCAGCCCCTCCTGCTCCCTGAGCTCCAGTGCAGGACTCTGGCAGTCTTTTCCATGCCAAAGGATCCGAGGGCTGATGGATGCTGCAGGCATCTGCTGTGTGGAACCCTCTGCTGCTGGAGTCCTCCAGATATGGCAGCTGGAAAATTGCTTTGGCAGGACACAGGAGCTGGGTCCTCCCCCTGCCTTTTTCTCCTCAGCTGTGGGGAGAACAAAGCAGGCTGAGCCTGCTCTCCCCTCTCAGCAGGACAGGAGCTGCTGAGCTGATCAGGATGTGCCTCACAGGTCTGAGTCTGAGCCAGTCAGGTTGATTGTGCTGATACATGGATCAGAAGGACACAGGGAGCTGTCCTGGACATTCAGCCTTACCTACCAAGGAGCACTGACCGAGGCACTTCCCACTCTCCTCATCGGCTTTTAAATGAGATGGAACATATATAGTTTTAGGAAATAATAAAACACTCCAGCTCAGTTAAAAAAACTAGTTACTCTTTGGGAAGTGATGGGAAACTGCTGATGCCACAAGGCCTGGGCAGTGTGCTGGCAGGGAGCCGGCAGGATGCTTGATCAACCCAAGTATATCCATTCCTGGGAGCCAGGAGGGTTCCCCACCTACAGTTCTCTGAGCCCAAAAGCAGGATTGAGTCCTGTGGTATGGTCAGGAGGAAGGATTTTGTTTATGACCCTCACAACTTTTGGGATATTAAGAAAAAGCAATGCTGAAATTCTGTAGTCTGAAATATTACAACAAAACTTTCTTCTGAGGAAGAAGAGTCTTTGCCATCAACCTTCTACAAAAGAATCTTTATGCCTGTCTGTTTTCTTCCTTCTTGTGACTCAGACACCTTCTGTTTTCAGCACTCAGTATCCATCTTCAGCCCATATAGCCAATAGGATGTGGTGCAGCAAATATGTTATCATAATTCAGAATTACAAGGTTTTCCTTTGTTTCCCTTTTTAGTTACTTGTGTGCTTCTACTGATTTTACAAGAATATATTGACTCTTGTGAGGGTTTTTGAGATGAATAAAACTCTCATGGCAAAATATTCTCAAAATACCTAGAGATGTATATACTCTCCACTACCATGATATGGCAACAGAACGTTATAAAGTTTGTTTCTATTTTTGTCAGGGAGTTGACAATTGCAGGTTCGCTTCTATGGTTGCCTGTTTGAGATGCAATTTTACAACAGCTTCTCCAGCCTTCCTCTGAAAGTTTTCTGATGCCCTAAGGTGCTTCAGCTGCTTCCATGACACAGAGCCAGCCAGGGTCAGTCTGCTATGGGATTTGTCCCCTCCTGGCCACCTGGATGGAGATCCCAGCTTGACTGAATGTAGTTTCCACGGTGGCAGCAGGACTCTGGTATAGAAGCTGCCACTTTAGTATGCAGCTAAAATAATTTTCAAAATGTTTTTCCACACTTTCAAGCTATTTCCTGGAGAAAAGTGAAAAGCGGTGGTTGGAAGAAGACAAATAAACCAGCATTTGCTGAAATTCTTCAAGTCAGGGTAATTGTTTGCCAATGCTTTGGATGTCAGGGATACCCATTGACTCACTATTACTGCTGTAAGGTCTGAGGGTCACCTAAACTACTCATCAAAGGTTTTTCACCACCCAGAGTTTTTGAACAATGCAAATGTTTCCTAATAAATACCGTATTTTAGCTTCAAAGTTCTTTTCTTGCCAAATAATGAGATCATGGAAGCTTTGTTCTTAATGGATAGAGTCTTTATGCCTCTTTTATGCTTTGAGATGGATCAACCAAAACAGAGCATAAATATTGTGACTGTCCTTTGTTCACTTGTTTGTAATCACTCTTTAGCTCTCTTAAGGGCTTGACGTATATTTTGGAAAAGGGGTTTAATTGCTCACACTTTGTTTGATGCATGTTGGGTCATGCAATTACTGTTAAGTAGGAATGCTGTGTAGGCACTCATATAAATAAATAACACTTTTTAAAATCTCCCAACTCTCAGTTTTTTAAAATCAACCACTGAGGAGTAGTAGAACTGGAGAGGCTTTTAAAATATTTAACTTTGTATTTTCATTTTTGTTCTGTAAAAATGTTACCTTTTTGAAAAATTGCGTTGAAAAGAAATGCAACATCCTCTCAAAATTTTCCTTTGACCCATCAGATCTAGAGTTCATTATTTTTTTTCTATATGCAAGTCAAAGAGATGAGACAAAGCAAAAATAAAACAATTGAGTTTTGAAAATGTCTTAGGTTTTGGAATTACTTAAAATTATTTTTCCCTAAAAATCCTACTTTTTCTTCCTGAATCTTTGCTATTTAAACATGATCACAGACATTTTTTCTGACTTTTTTTTTTTTACACAACCCAAGCTATTGGCTTAAGAAGGCAATTCTACGTTATCTCATTAAGTACCTATAAATCCTAAATAATTTTCCTTTCATTTTAATCTTTAGGTCTGCATTAACTCTCACTTGTTCTTATTCTGAGGAAAATAAAGCATATTTCTGGTATTCAAACCTTGATCTACCAGAAGAAAATATTTGCCTTCAGGTGAGTAGAAATGTTATGGTGGCTCATAGTTCTCATTTTTGCTTTTTTTTTTTGCATGATAAATGCAAATCAATCAAAGCAAGATTTTTTTATTCTTGATGGAGAGTTTTAACTCAAGAAAAGTGGGAACAGTCAAAATATAAATTTAAGTACCATTTACAGGCTGACGAAGGAATTATTTTCCATGCAATAACTTGAGTTCTCCTTCAGAAAGTGGAAAATCCAATAACAGAAGGGGAGCTCCTTGTCTCACTGGAACAGAAGGAGTGAAACTGAGTTGGCTTTTTAGCTACTTTGGGGGACTTTTCTCACAAAATGGTTCAAGGGGAAAAGCACTATACCTCCTTCTCAGACTCCACCTCTGATTTCTTACTTCTTTTGAGTAAAAATTTTTAATATTTTCAAATGAAATTGGTAGTAGGTCAGGACAATATAAATAGTATTCATTTTCCATAGATAATAATAAGTTATATTGCTTGGACAACTCTGTCCCTTTTTTTGTTTGTAGAATCTCTTATTTTCCCCATCCTGACAATTTGGAGGAACTTGTTTTTCTGCCATTCTAAGATATTTATTTCTGCATGTGGGAGAAAATAAGGCTTAAAAATTCATCTTGGTCCCTAGTTGTGCAAGTAAACAGCTAAATAGCCTGACTATAAAACTGTGGTGTCCTCACTATCAGTTGAACTGAACTATGATGTGGCAACTTTGTACTCAGACAGACAATGAAAACAGACAAGCTTTTGTAAAGAGAACTGAAAGATTTTTACTTACTTGTCTCCTTTACTAAAATAATAATGAAAACACAGGGGCAAGGAATTTGCACTGCTGAGACTGAGAAGAAAAGAAGACAGGGACACTACAACGAGCCATGGGCACCAAACCCACAGTAGTGCCAGTGCTATCTCAAAGATCCTACCTAAGGACCAATCTGTGCAATGGAAGGTGTCATTTGCAGGTAAAATAATTTTTTTAATGAAAAAAACCCCACAGCTATTGTTCATTAATTGCATGAGCAGAGCACACCCAGGCGAAAATAAATAGATCCTGTCATACCTGAAATAGGAAAAGGGAGGAGGTGACAGTGGGATGGAAGAGGCAAAGTGATTTATAAGACATGACATGAAAGCCAAAGTCAGATAAAGTGAAAGACGAAAATAAGAAAGAACAGTGACACAAAGTCATGGCACAGTGTTAACAAGCCAATGTCAGGATAAAGGATCATGGATGTTTTCAAGCTGTCTGCAATTTCCTTCAGTAAATTGGTTCTAAAGATTTGATAGCATTTCCCACAGGAAGGTCTGCAGCCCTATTAAGATGTATGGTACTGGTTAACCACAGGTTCCAAGTCCCAATGTAATGTTGTTTCCAATTCAGAGAAAAGGATCTTTTCTATTAGAAATTATCATTAATAGTAAGATACCTATCAATTGACCTTTCTCAGTGAAACTATCACTTGCAAAATCTTTCTCAAAAATCTGGCATTCATCTCAAATATATAATTTGAATCTCCATTCTGGGACCAAAACCGGTGTTAATTCTTGCTGTAGTGAAGAGAACCCTAGGGATCATTTGTGGTGTGGGCACGTAGTTGCCCAGGATATTTGGGATGCCCAGGAGATGCCTGAGCTGTTTGCATGGTGTGGGAAGGTATAGATACCCATATCCTTCTGATCTGGCAGATGGAAACCAGGTGGAATATCCGAGGGCATCTAATATAAGCAGAGGCCTGATGATTTTGGCGAGATGTAGGAAGTGAGGAGGAAGATGTTGGTGTTAGACAGACGTGCTGAAATCTTGTCAGTAGCCAGCTCTTGTCACTGCCTCTATATCATATAAACAGTCGACAGAACATATTGACACTTTCCAGTGTAAAAAATTGTCTCAGTGTTACTGTTTCCCAACAGTTTTAAATGTTGGCACCCTAAATGGCAGATCTCAGAAAGAGAGAGAGAGAGAGAGAGAGCGAGAGGATGCTGTGAAGGAAGGGCGGGGCAAAATGAATATGGGAATGAGGATTTGTGGGCATAGCCTCTGGCACATCTGGGACTGGAAAGTAATCCCATCAGGATGAACTCTGGACAGCAGAGGACAGGGACAGGGTTGGGAAGGTGTCCCTCTGAGCCCCGAGGCTCTGGGGAGCAGGTTGATATGTGGTTGATATGTGGATCACAGCAGGACTGATGGTATGTGGGGGCCCTGAGGAAAATCCATTCAGTAGATGGTGGGGATAGAGGCTGGAGGAGAGGGATCTGCACTGGCTGTACTTCCAATGCTAAGCAGCACCAAGGCCTGTTCACTGGCCCCAAAGCCCGCTGGCACCTTTTGGACACAACCTTGTTGTTAAATATTCTCTGACTCTAAACAAGAAAAAACACACTCAGGATTCCTATTGGGAATAGTTCTGGCCAGGGCTAGTTCCTGTGTCCAGGCAGCACTGGAACAATGCTAGCTGACTGGTGACAACACCAAGAGGGACTGTTTCAGTGACAACCATGTCCAAGCCTCAGATCTCTGCCATGGCACACTTGATTTAGTAAATGATGTTTGTATTATCCATTTCCAGCTGCTTTTCCCAATGGCCACTTTGGATGCAGCCCTGCTACAGGTGCCAGGCAAGTCCAGCTACAGAAATGAAACAGGAGCTGCTCTGTGCTGATTGCCCTGGAGGCTGCAGAGCAATACTCACATCACGTATCCCCTTCCTTCCCACTTATGCTTGAACCACAGCCTAATTCCTGCCTGAAGCACTGGACAGATTTCAGGTGTTTGCAGACCCAGAAGAGCCCTGAACACAGTGCAAGCCAGAACTGAAAATGGGAACAATAAGACCATTAGGACCTACTTGTAACCTTCAAAGAGAGGGTGCCAAACTATACCTCAAGATTTCATACAGAGAAGCCAAAATGTTAACTACTCCAGACTCTACTTCATCATTTTTCATAAATTTGATCTTTGCAGCATTTAGCGGAAAAGTTTTATTTCAAGGAGGGTTTTAATATTATCAAAGTTATTCTTTTTTTTATTCACAATAAAACAAAGCTTGATTACATAAGATGATCTCACATATTTGGACCTAAAAAGATCTGTGACTTTTAGAAGAGTCTGGTTTCCAAGATCTGATTCAATCTATCAGTAAGTTTACCCATAATGGTTGGTCTGTGACATGTCTAGGCAGGAAGCCAAACTAGCTTTCATCAAAACATTCCCAGATTACTGGACCAACATTAATCTGAGATAAACAATCCTTACAAATGGTTTGATTGTGGTCTAATGACAAATGAGGTCAGAATATCTGAGCATTTCTGAGTATTTCTGCTCCTGATTAGTAAATCCACTCATGTCCTTCCCAGGTCCCTCATTTAATTCCCTTCATTTTCTGGACAGAAAAAGAAAAGTGTTGTCTTCCTACCACTTTGTTTTATTCTACCTGGCTTCCTAAATTCCTTTTTCTCTAATAATTTTCTGGATATTTTTAACCCCTTTATGTATCCTCAAATCTACAGTCACCTGAATATTTTGGTTGTCTAGGAAGAACACATAGTGAAATTTCAATTCCTTTAAGCTCAGGTCTGTATGAATTTTCAGCATACAGAATTCATCTGCATGGTTCCAGATAAAGAATAGTCCTCTGCTGGGTCATTTTTTGGTATTCTTAGAATTAGAAACAAGGACACAAGGATGTCTTCTACAACCAAGCCTGTTACTCATATCATAATTCATCAATTAAAAAAAACAAAAAACCCAAATATGTCAAGAGTATTATTCATTAAACTAGGATAATTTCTCTTCCTCTGTCAGTTTTGGTTAGTGGCAGCAACTGCAGATAAAGGCAGCACTGGCCAGGTATGACATGAACACAGGAGGATGTGATTGCAAAGCTCAAGGCCAGGGTAAGTACATCACCTTATGAAGACAGGAGGGAGTGTGTGGACTTTAAAACCAGATCAGGAAAATAGTTGGATACTTTCTTTCTACAATGAACCCAGCTAGGTCAGATAAGGGATTTACAGCCTCTCAGCTGATTGAACTTTATCTTGTTTTATCCTGAGGAGGACAGATTCTTTATATAAGCAGCAACCCTGGAGGTGATTGGGATGTTTGTAAGGGCATACAATTTGTAAAAGCCTAGCCAAATTTTCTCTTCTTGCCTCAAGTTATGTGGGTATTTACAATAGACTGTGTGTGGTCTGACTTTTTCTCAAGGCAGCTTTGAAATTTCTTGCCTTTTTTCAGACCTGAAGAATGGTTTAAGTATCTGAAAGTTTCTTGATTTTACTTCAGTTAAATGAATAGAAAACACAGTCTTCCTCTACCATTTTAATCTCTTTTATTATCACTAATAAATAATTACTGGAATAATGCTTAAAAAAACCAAACAAACACAAAAAACCCAATGCATTTTTATGTTTTATGTGTTTCAGAATTAACTTTTGTCCCCATAATGTAACATAATTCCCTCTGGAGCTGTACTTTAATTCTTGGTACCCTTGTTCTCCTCTTACATGCTGAGGCTTCTGTTATACTGCAGACCTACAGTAAAACTAGTTTTTCCAGCCTCAGCCAAAGATCTTCTAACTGGTTATCACATAATTGTGTTTTTGAGAGACACAATCCAAGGCAGAAGCATCGCCAAAAGGAGAAAGCTGATGACACCTGACTACTGCTCCACAAGAGCATGTAATTGCTGATAGGATTGCTACATCAATGAAACAGTGCTTGAACTTAGTGCAATAAGCTGAAGAGAAATATTTGAATTCCAGAAAATCACGTTTTGAACAAAACCCAGAAACAAAAGCAGATGAAAATGTAATGATTCAGTATCTCCTATTTTCCAGAACTTTCAATTTGATGGAGATGTCAATATTGTATCTGAATGAGAATATCAAAGAGAGGGGCCAAAGATTTGTGCACAATCAAATCTCCAAGTATCTTAACTCTTCTATAAAGCTCACTTTGTTCCCCTGAAATATTCCCTTACATAGATCAATAATTGCTGCCCTTTAGCAGTTTTTTTCCCACTTTTCTTTTTGCTTCATTTCTGTAGCAAAACTGAAGTCCTGCATGCATTTAATGTTTACCTGAAAGCTTATTCTCATGATAAGTTGTACAAACTGTAACCTGAGAATCAAATTCACATCCCAAATTTTTTCAAGGAAATTGACATTACGTTACGTGTGCTCATCCCTCCCAGTATCAAAACCAGCTCCAGCCCCCATATTTAAATTTTGCTGCACTGACTTTAGAGGGCATTCAAGCAGCCTTGGAAAAACATTTAAATTTCACTAGTTGTCTTATTTATAACACATTCTTATTCACTATTTTAATGCGTAAAAACCTTGAAGAATAGCTAAGTAGATCAGATCATTAATTCCTGTGAGCTAAGAAAATGAATTATTTTCTCTTGTATTTTCTAGTTTGACCTCCTTGCTGGCCTACATAAAATTTTTGCCTGATTTTTTTATAGCCAACAAGGTCAGGGATAACTGAAGCCAATAAAAAAGGAAGCAAACAAAATAGTGCAACAATAATAGTTAGAAAGATTAATGCTAGTGCTTGAGTGCTCCCAGCAAGATTAATTTTCCTGAAAACATTAATTATTCCTTTTCCTAGGTCCAGTGTAAGTTGAGGAAATGCTGTGCTGATCAACCTTGAAGGTTACAGAGGTTGATGCAGCTCCCTGCTAAGTTTGTGTGTGTCTGAGTCTGAGAAGATCACACATGCCTGAAGTCTCCTCATTAGAGGCTCTTGCTGTTGTGGTTGCTGGGATCATACAAATGCAGAATCCTTAATGTTGTAAAAGATGTCTTAGATCGTGTTCACAATGGTTTGGATAGTGTCCACTGCTCCCCATGGATTCATTTTTCCCCAAAAGGTGGATTTCCATCATCTGATATTGGATGATTACCACAGAGCTGCCTATGCTTGGGATTTTGATTGGATATTAGGAGAAAAATCTTTACTGTGGGAGTAATGTGGCACTGGCACATGTTGTCCAGAGAAGCTGCCCCCTCCCTGGAAGTGTCCAAGGCCAGGTTGGATGGGGCTTGGAGCAACCTGGGATAGTGGAAGGTGTCCCTGCCCATGGCAGCGGGGCTGGAATGAACTGGGCTTTAAGGTCCCTTCCAAACCCAAGCACTCTGTGATTACATGATTCTATGAGCTCTCCTGGAGCCCTCTTTCCAGGCACTAAGCAGTGTGTGTGTCATTTGGAATGCTGTCTGTCTGACCTGCCTTAGAAGGAGCTGCATGGCCAAGAACACTGGACAGGTCTCTGCTTGCAAAGAGGGGCTGGCTGCAGTTTCTGCCTCAGACACAGAGAAATCTGCCCTGAGCCAGGGGAATTTTGGCACTGTGCAGGACCAGAAGGGTGGGCAGCAGAGTTCTCACGGGCTGGCAGAGCCAGCTCATGCTGTCAGCAGGGTAATTCTGCATGGAGAGCAGAGGTTCAGCCCAGACAGACAGATCTGGTCTGGCTGGGCCACACCGTGCTGCAACATCTGCAAACTGAATGGTTCAGGGACCACTCTGAACACCTCTTCACTCTGCTGCAGGTTGCCTGGTGTCTATTTAGACCCAGCAACACTTGGAACACTGGAAACACTCTCTACACTCTCTATTTTGCCATTGTTATCATTTTGTGATTTTATGACAAACTTCCTGATATTTACTGTTTCCGTTTTTTTTCCTGAAGTTCTGATGCATAAATAACTGAACTTTCATTTTGAGATAAAATGCAGTCTTCTGACATGGGGAAATATTTGCAAATTTAGTTCCACAGAGCATCAATCAAGTTAAAACAAACAAACAAACAAGCCACACAAAGACAAAGCCCCTTGTATTATTTCAAATAATAAATAAAAATTATTCTTGTTTTTTAGAGAGAACTAGATCATGATACTGTTTCTCCCTCAGCAGTCTTGGCTTTTGCCAGTGATAAGCTGCTCTTTTGATATCTATTTTTTTCTCTAGCAATTACAGGAAAAAGAAAAGAAAAACACTTTTTCTTCAGTGACAGACCACAAATATTGATGTAGAACTCCTTTCCAAGGTTAAATTCATCAATTCTTCTCTCTGTGAATATCCCAGAGATGGACCTGGCTGCCCTTCACTTCCCTGCACTGCTCTTCTCCATGGCTCTTCTCTATTTATCCCTCCTGCCCTTCTGTCCTCTGATGGTTCCAAGAGATGTTTCTGGCAGTGGCAGGAGGTTTGCTGCCCTGCAGTAAGCAGGGACAGGATGAAAATAAAAAGACCATCTGCTTTCAGCAGCTTTGGTCACTTAAGCAATGGTAAGCATCCCTCCCTCCTGGTTCATCGGAAAAGGAAAGCGTGGGAGCTGGAATGGGTGGGGGATGCTATTTCTGCCAGTGCTGGGTACTGAATGTGTGATCACCTACCAGGACATATGGCAGTTACTTCCTGCAGCTCATAATATCTCACATGAATCTCTTCTCATCTAGAAATACTGATCTTTTGACTCTTTCCATCAAGGGAAATAAAGGAGAAGACCACTTAGCAGCTGCTGTCTTCAATCTCTATTCAAATGCTGATCGTAACTAAGTAAGTTTGCCTTGTCAAAATGCTTTTGAGCATGGAAGAATCTGCTGCCAATATTTTCTGGGCAGCATCTGAGCCTTGCCATACCTGTGCTGGGGATTTTAACTTCTGTCATGGTAACCTGAACAAAGGGAGCACCAGCTGGTAGAAAAACTTCTAAACTTCATAGGCATTATTATTTAACTTTAGAGATACAATTTTCCCATTNACAGCAGAAAAAACCTGTTTTTAACAAGCAGCCTGAAAGTTCATAATTTGACCGGTATCATGTCTCTTCCTTCTGTAATATCCCAAATTTAAAGGACTTTAAAATTGATGGAAAGGACCAAGGTTTTACTCCATGTGACAACTTTTGAGATGTTAATTTGAAAGGGACAAAACTCTCAATTAGAAAAAAAATACCAAGCCCTTTGAGTATGATCTCCTAATTAAAGTTTGCTCTGATTACATTGTTTTCCATATTTTGTGATTGGATCTGATGCTGATAGATTTGGGATAGGGTGGAGTTTCTGATGAATAGGGTAGAAGTNTTGGTGATGGGGGTGACAAGCTGCTGGAAGCTTCCCTTGTGTCCCATAGAGCCAGCTCCAGGTGGCTCCAGGATGGATCTGCCACTAACCAAGGCTGAGCCCATCAGGGATAGGGGTAGCACCTCTGGGATAACAGAAGGGGAAAAACCCCACAACTGCACAATGGTAGCTGGAGACAGAAGTTCAGTTTATTGGTCTAAAAACCAATAAATATTTAGGAAAATACCTGTTTCCAAGGATCTGAGGTATCTGAATGTGTCAATCTGATGCACTGAGTAGACAAATCTTGAGAATTAACCATCAGATTTTGTGATTGGATCTGATGCTGATAGATTTGGGATAGGGTGGAGTTTCTGATGAATAGGGCAGAAGTGAAATTATTTCCTTCTGGCATTTGCAATTTAAATAAATCTCAGCAGAATTAATTGCTTGAGGTACAAATACTTTATTTAAAGTTGTAACTGGTTTTTTGAAGGTTTATTTCCACCTCAGCTGCAAACTTTCTCCAGTAGATGTGTCTCTATGAGAAAAAGTTATTTGCAAACTTCATTGCTTGTACCAATTAAATGAGAAAAATAGATTTTATTCTCTAATATTTTTTTATCTTTACATCTTTGAAAACTTTGAAACTTTTATTCACATGTTTTAGTGTTGTCTCACCTGTTAAATGGAATCCTATAAGGAGCTTGGAGCACTCCCATCTGAGCCCTTCTAACAGTGCTTTAGCAGAGATAAAAACACAAGGTAATGAACCAATGTCCCATTAGTGACCAGCCAAGGTCAGCAGCTTCCATAAACATTTTAATCTCATGGTTAAAAGAAATGAGGGTGCTGCTGTAACATGAGCAATTGATAGGTGCTTTAGTGCACATCAGAGCATGTTTACTGTGAGAACATTAATGGAAAGAGAACCAGGCTGTGAGCATTAAAAGCTGACTGGAGGCAAAAAAACCTGCAAAAACAAAAAGCTATAGCTTTTTACAGGATTAGCTGCACTTCAACAAATAATTCCTTTGTTTTTCAGGTAGGTACTGAAGTTTTTTGCACGTCTTCTCAGTGTCTGTAACCATGGCCCTTTAAAGATCTTTTCTGCTGCCCTTCTCTCACTCAGCTTCTCCATGTGCCTCAACACATCTCCAACTGTTCATGTCTGGAATTTCTCCTCTGAGGCTCCAGGCTTTTGGAACACCCCTCCTCTGTCTCTGCCTCATTGACTTACACTGCCTCATCAAACATTCACCGAGAACAAGTAGCTGCTTCCTTGTCTAAGTCACCTCATTGTTTCCTTCTTCTCAATAATATTTATCTCTGTATCTGATTAATTATGTGTTTGGTTTTTGAGGTACAGTTCTTCTGCAGGATGTCACATAAAATGAAGATTTTAGTAGGTTTACAGGTGGAAAAAGGATGGTAAAAGCCTTAATTTTTGTATCTGCAGAAATCCAGCTGCATTTCTGTGGAGGAAGCACACACTTTTTCATCCTGTAGAAACTGGTGAAGAAGAGAACATAGTCTGGAAATGTTTACTGGGAATTTTGCATGTCTCACCGGATGTAGACACCCACATCTCTGACAAGTGCTGTCACCCTGGCTGCCTCTGTATTGACACATTTTTAGAGCAATATCCTTCCCATTCTAAAGCAACACAAGTCAGATTAAGTTTCCTAAAAGTACTTTTTCTTTTTCTTCCATTTAACGATAAGAAAAGACCTGAGTGTTGACTTACTCCAATTTGCACTTCTGCCCTGTAGAACTCCAGACTTAAGTGTCATACCTGTGGTAACTTTTTGTGAACTACCTTGTTTTCCAGAGGGAATGAAAAATCATTAAGAGGAATAGAAAGAAATACAAGGAACAGCTGTACTGAGGAGTTATTAAAATGAAAGCTGAGAACATCTGGGAGACTCAGGTCAGGCTGAAGCAAGCACGAGGGCAGTGACACCTTCACTGCAGAGGCTTTGTTTGCAGAGCACATCAAGGGTAGTGTCTGCCTGAGTCCCACGCGGGAGGCACTCTGAACTGTGAATTTTGGCTCCTTTTCATTTCTGAGAGATAATGAGGAAGAAAAGATGCACCAAGGTTTCATAAAGAAAGGCAAGAAGCCCATGTGGCCTGATTCATGTTTTTAATACAGGATATGCATGCTATTGCAGAACTCCTGATTAATTGCATGTTTTCATCTAACTAGCAACAAAAGCTTCATGCTGGGGTGAAAAATAGGATGAACAATCTCATCAGTAAAGCTGTGGACAAACATAGCACATGCAGTTAAAGTCAAATCTGCATTCCATCAGGCCCAGTGAAAATAAAAATAACCTTTGAAGAAAACCCTTAAAGACTTTAGTAGGCCTTAGTCTTTCCACCTTCTGTTTAATTATGTTGCCCTCTGCTTAATTATGCCCTAGAAGTGTTATAATGTTTAGCAACTTCTTCGGCCTTCAAAATTAGTCTGCCCATATTGAATTCTGCTTTTTTATATCTTCTTCGGATATAATTCTTAATCAGGGCATAAAAGATGCAGCCACAGATTCTCCTGGAGGATTCTACAGAACGCTGTGAAAGCACACTTGGTTTTGTCTTTATTGCACCACACATGAGTGCCTCCATCTCGTTAATGCAGGAAATGTGTTATCTGAGGGAGAGGAGCTCGGAAGTTTGGAACATCAGTGCTGTGCTTTAGAGTCCCCTTCTTTTTTCATTTTATCTATTAGATGGCAAGGCAAATTAAATGTCTCATCATGATGAAATAACAGATTTTCCAAATGTGTCCATTTGGCAAGAAAAGGATGTATTTTTGTCAGTGCACTAGCCTCAGTCCCACAAGGGGACCGACTGGCTTCCAGGCTGTAATAAAGGAAGTGACAAGCTGGGTTAGCTGTTGCTGGGCTCTTCTTTTTGTGCTGATAGCATTTATTTGCTTGCTTTCACAGGAGATCTTTCCCTGAAAACTTTTCCATCTAGAAGCCTGCTCCATCCAGAGCAACGTTAGCTGTGGAAGGAGGCAAAGGAGCATCCGTGCTGTTTCCTGCCCTTTCTGCAAAACTGCTCTTATTTGAGTCAGTGCTTTTCCCTCCTCGTGGCCTTGTTCTGTTTGCAGACTCCTTCACTAAGCATTCTGCAACATCTAATCAGTGATTTTCTAGCACTGCTACTAATTGCTTGTGCCTATGCCAATACTTCAGTGCCTGGTAAAAACTTGAATCTGAAAACTTGTGAAATCCCAGAGGAGATCCTGAGTCCACTTCCACACACTCCCTTCATCCCTTTCTTTCCTCCAAGATCACATTTTCCATGCCCATGTTTAGGTTGCCTCTCAAAGCAGGAGTACCAAGCCTGTCAGAGTTCAAGAAATGTATGGATGACACTCTCAGGCACGTGTGGGAATTCTTGGGGCTGCCCTGTGAAGGGACAGGAGTTGCACTTTGATTATCCCAGTGGATCCCTTCCAACTCAGGATATTCTATGTTTCTATGCTTCAATGTTTCTATATTTACAAGGCCCATCCACTGAAGAAATAGGACGTGAAACTGCAGGAAGGTTCCTGTTAAGTTTTTCTTCCAGCTGGGGACATCTATTTTTCTGAGAGTTCCAAGCTGAGGAACTGATATAAATCCATTATTTTGTCCCTTACTCTCTCTTCCACATTCTAGACATTATTTTTTAGCAGCAGCCATGTCATGTCTTGGCTGGAAATGAGCATCAGCCTGTGCCTCAAGGCCTGTGGTCCCACTAAAGCCCATCTCCACCAGGATCCTGCAGCTCCAGTGAGCACAACCAGGGGTTAACAGACCTGATTTCAGCTGGATGCTGTGTCCTGCAGGGAGTGGAGTATCAAACCTGGACATCCTGCTCTTTATCACTGAGATAATTGGGGCAGGCCTGCCCCATGGGTGTGCAGGAACTTGAGCAGCTCTGCAGATGGAAATGCTGTGGGTTGGCTGAATGCTCAGATCTTCAACAGCTTTGGCACCTCTGCACCGTGCTCCAAAGCATGGGGTACCTCACCCCTTAATGAGAGTGAAGAAACATATTTGAAGGATTAAAGAGGAATCTTAACAAATTTTTTCAACCCTGCTTCTCTGACTCAGGGTCTCCATGGCACCTGTAAGTTCTTAAGAATAAATATTACTCTGTGGACATCATAAAGACCCAGTACAGTTAGCTCTGACTGGACTAAGAGAGAGATGCAGGTTTGTTTTGAAATTCACAGAAGCAAAATATGCTTGTTCTGGAAGAGCACAGGCTCCCATTTCCTCCTCCCCTGGAGAGCAGAGCAGTGCATTCAGGCTCTCTGTGATCAGACCTGTCACAGGAGGATGGAAATCTCTAACTTGAGAGACAGGAATGGGCTTGAACAAGGCATCACTCACAAAGGCACCATGAAAAGTCTGGGAGATGAGGTCAAGGTGAGGTTTGAGCTTTGGTGAAAAAGAAAATATTCTGAAGTGCCCCTTTTCTTCTCAAAGTGTACTTTCCTCTCTCTTAAGTGCATCTGAAGATTATGTAGTAGGAAAACAGATCCAGGAATAACTGACATCCTTATCCTTAACACCCTTGTACTATGTCAAATTCATCTGCACATGTTTTTGTCTGTGGTATATAATAAATTATTTAACTATAAAATGTTAAATAACCTGTGGTTGTTTCCCCCTGTATTAAAAAAAATCCCACAAAATCTGCAAAGAATAATGAATGGTTTTATTTTTTCCCATTGCACTTTTTATGTTCTCTTGGGTAGATACCCTCCTGGCTTCCCTCAAAAATTTCAGTACAGTCTTATTTTCAATTTATTTCAATTATATTTTCAAATTAAAACATTTTTGTATTTTAATTTTCAATTTCAGTGTGCTTCATTTTATAGAAGGTAACAAAGANAATTTAATCAGAAGGATGGATGATAGCAATAGGTTCAAAATGTCATTTGGTGAAAACTTAGCTGCATCCAGAGGCACTTAGACAGGCGAGGATATACCTAGAAGAGGTGTATGTGCTGACTCCTTTTTGCATTATAAAGTAGTGGATTTGGTTTTCTGGCTTATCAATTTACAATCAATATGTTGGATGGATATAATTTAGAGCGTAAGTTAGACTGTTGCTACTCTTTATATGGAATACACATTGTGTCTCTGTCCTGAAACCTGAAGTTATTAGACCTCATTTAACTTGGATTAACTTGTTAAAGCAACTTTTGTTGTTCACTTTTCCTTAGATAGCATCCAGTTTCATTTGATATGTATCTAATTAATGTCTATAAAGTTAGCTGAGTTCTGTTCTTCAAAAGATTTTAATTTAGATTGTTTCAATAGAATTGCTAATTAATAGCTTGTGTGGAAGATGATACTTTGTTTTGTCCATAGGCAAGGAGAAAAGGTCTATCTCATGGAAAAACTTAGTAAATATGAAAAAAACCCCACTGGAAAACATTTAGAATATGGTATTTCACTAAGAAATATCACTAAGTGTTTGGCTGTTTAAACCAGGCCATCCCTGTTTAATATAACTCCATTAGATTCTATAATGTCTTTATTGGATCAGTCTTATAATATTTATACAAAAGCTCATTTTTTAGAAAAGGACATAAATCTTCAGAGGCTGCAGAAACTTGCTGAATGGAATTAAATATTCAAGTTGTTTTAATCAAATGAAAAGGAAGTCCTTGCTTTTCTGTACCTCTGAAAAGGTAGTAAAGTGGTTGAGAGCATTGGTGCATGTGAAATTTTTACTAGTTTATAATGTACTTCCTTATTTATTGTGATGCCCACTTTTTAATTTTGGGAGAACTATAATCTTTTATGATCCTATTGACCATCATTTTTTCAAAACTTGGCCTTATAAATCGTGGTGAAGCTTTTATATAAATCTATTTAGAAATTTTAATGACATATAAAGCTTCAATGATGAAAAAAGCATTCCCTGCATTTAATATTACTGAACACAAGGGTGCAGCCATTAATCCATTCTCTTGAGCTGTCTTCTGCGATGTTTTTTTGAGAGAGGGGCAATAAAGTTATTTCTTTAACAATATACTGTTNACTTATCTGCATTGTAGGGTTAAATAACATAAATCAATTTAGAAACAATCCCAACCCGGATTATGGAGGTGGCAGTACTAAAACTCCAATTGTGTACTTATATCTAAACTCCATTCTGCCCCATCTGTANAACTTGGCCTTATAAATCGTGGTGAAGCTTTTATATAAATCTATTTAGAAATTTTAATGACATATAAAGCTTCAATGATGAAAAAAGCATTCCCTGCATTTAATATTACTGAACACAAGGGTGCAGCCATTAATCCATTCTCTTGAGCTGTCTTCTGCGATGTTTTTTTGAGAGAGGGGCAATAAAGTTATTTCTTTAACAATATACTGTTGACAGCCAGAATAAATCACAGCTACATTCATGTAGGATGGCTCCAGAACCCTCCTCTTCCTCCCACTGCTTTTGTCTTCCAGCTTACCTTGACTCACAGGCCATTTGCTATGGACTTATCTGCATTTTAGGGTTAAATAACATAAATCAATTTAGAAACAATCCCAACCCGGATTATGGAGGTGGCAGTACTAAAACTCCAATTGTGTACTTATATCTAAACTCCATTCTGCCCCATCTGTACTGGGCAGTGACTTTACTCAAATCTTGGCCCAACAGAGTATTAAACACTCTAATTGTTCTGACTTCAGCTTGTGAAGGTTCTTAATTACTGGCAACTATTTTTACTCATAAGGAAGTAAAATAACTTTTGTTATGACATTGACTCAAACTGGAAAAAAGTGTTTAAAAGTGCTTAGTTATTTAAAAGGTGGAAATTTGTGAATGAGATTAAAAAGAATATTTTAAGAAGATGAGGGTGNTTTTTATGTTTGTTTGTTTGTTTGTGTTTTTTTGGTGGGCAGCCATTCTCTAGTTGAATTAATCCCTTCAGGATTTTTTCACCTAGACTCATTGGTATTAGTATTGAAAGGGTTTTGGCTGTATTTGTGGTGAGGGTGAAGTTTTTGTTTGTTTGTTTGTTTGGGGTTTCTTTGTTTCGATTTGTTTTTTTTTAAGAGAGAACACTATGGCAAAGCAATGGCTCCCTTGGTCACTGCTTTTCTTATTCCAAGAGCCAAGCATATACTCTCCATCTGCAGAATTTTCGTTCCATACTCAAGACCAGAAGAAGATAAATTGGAATAAAACATAGGATAAGTTTATTCCCCATAGACAAGATTCTGATCCTTTACTTCTGCAGAGCCCTCCATCATCTTCTACTCAAAACCACTGAATTTTCATTGCCACACAATTTTATTGTTCAGAAGTATGTTTATAAACACACAGAGAAGATGTTAAATACCAATGAATATAACATTTTTCTCACAGAGATTTTTTTTTAAAATATATCTAAGAAATTTGGAATTGCAAGTTTCACTTGTCCTTGTTAGAACTTGTTTTTCCTATTCATAGAGGTTGGTTCCCCCCTGAGTATCTTTGCAAGAGATTTCCAAAAGTCTAAGTATACTTCAGGACATGACAGATTCAGCATAAAGTATCCTGTGATGATGGGGGAAATTTAATTTTGCCACACCAGTGATGTCAGGTGATGTTATTTCTTAATTTCTTCGACAGATGAAGTGACATGAAATTAAATAGTGGCTACAAAGGAAGGGAGTGGAGGAAAACTGTATGGAGGAAACATTTTGGAGAAGTGAGATAACAGGAGGAGTGAAGTCTGTGTTGTGTGGAGGAGATAAGATGGAAGAGAAGGACTAAGCATGTCTAGATTTCTAATGGTGGCTAAACTTTATGGTTCAGGAGTCATTCTGCAAGACTTCTTGTGCTAAAGGAACTGTAGTTCAACTAAGTGGGTATTTTCTTCTTGAGCATCATTCCAGCACAGATCATTGTGAGTCCCCCCTGGTTTATGGTAAAATGAGCACAGCAGAAGGCATTTTTCCTAATCTAAAACTTATGTTGCCATTTTAACTATGTTTAAGCATTGAAATATTAATTGAATAGAGTTTTGAGTTAAGAGCAAGAAGTATATAATGGTGTGTTTAAAGAAAACGCAGGTTTGATGAGCACATTTCAAGTCTGACTTTCTACTGCAAAAATGTTGCAAAGTATTTAAATAATGAAATTGGAGCAAGAATTGCAAGTTTATTTTCTCACATTCTCCCCATATCCCAAGGCGATGCAGATGTCACATCTTCACTGTTTTCCTGCTCCCTAAAAATTCCATCAGCATTAAAAGGCAAATGTCTACTTAATATTTATACAAAGAAAGACACTGATGGGTAACATTTCATCTGAAATGCTTTCTCGTTAGAGAAATTGCATTCGGAACAGAACGCCTTGCGAGTCTATCTAGGCCAGAAGTCTAATCAAATTAACACTGCTTCAGTGCTAATGAAGACTGGTAGTTATTCACCTTAATTAGCCATTCTGAATTAATATATTTTTAGCACCATGCCATTTAGGTAGCTCAGCTCTACGATCCTGTCCAACTTCTCGTGACCTCAGTGAAGTTACAGAGGCAGAAGGAGCATCAGCAGAGGAAGAAGTTTTG
>VZTT01014725.1:9720-65053 GCA_013400855.1 Buphagus erythrorhynchus | reverse complement strand
ACACCTCTTCTCATGGCTGGCAATGCATGGGCTGAGGCAAGCATAAACCAGCATATAATTATTTCAAACAGTCATGTCTTCCTTTTGCACTAGTGTGTAGTTAAATTAATATACTTAAAAACATTCCATGCACCTTATCTTTAGTACTTTTCCCAAGGAATGGTGTTTCTGTTGCATTTCAGGTGACAACCAAAAGGTATTCTAAAGGTTTGCTGACTTGGATATGTACTTGAGAAATTAAAAAAAAAAAAAAAGAGAGAGAAATATCAAAAAAGGAAATGTCTGTTCCTTGCATCACTGAAAAGGCTGCCCATACAGCAATACACCACTGAAGCACATGGAACACTTCATTATTTGGTCCTTCAGCCCTCCTGCATTTAAAATTGAGCACGTATTCAGCACAAAGATCGAGCAAGATTGACCTAGCACCTATCCACACATTTTGGGGTATTCTGTACTGGGTTGGCAGTAGCTCCACCAGTACCACACCCCAGCTCTGAGGGTTCAGACCAGGTTTTACACATCCACTGCTCTGTGGGCTTCAGGCAGAGCCAGCTGTGCCCCTGCAGTGCTTCCCCCACACTGAGAGAACACAGCTACGAGCAGAATATTCACTGGAATAGCTGTATCAGTGTAATTACAGTGGTACAACTGTTCCAGTAGAGACAGGACATTAAACAGAAACCCCTAGGACAGGAAATGTTTACCACTGGCTCGTAGCTTAGTTCAAAAAACAGTGTATAAAATGTCCCTTGTCACCTGTAAGTGGACAGTGATGATTATAGCTCAGTCTATGTTATTATTGCCTGGTTTTCCCTGTTTGGGTTTTCACATATTGACTCCTTACTCAAGGTCTTTTAACATAGATTTGAAATGTGAATATGTTTTATTTTTTCCCCAGTAAATATACAATACACACTTCAACAGTACTATTAACCAACTTCTTATGCCAATTAAACTTTGCTGCACTAACAATACCAATGAAACACATTAAGAGGTCATACTTTTTCGTGAACAAACTGTAGCCAATAAACAGTTTTTTAAAAAAAACAAATTAAAAAACAATTCTAAGTGCTGCCACAACATCCCTTTTCTTTAAACACATTATTCACAATAAATGTTTTCATTTTTTTTAAAAAAAGAAGAATACTTCTTTTAAAATAGTAAATTAAATGGCATTTTAAAAAATATGTACTGTGGTTCATTGGAAGTACACTGTATAGAAAAGAGAGAGAGAAAAAAAAGAAGAGACATCACCTGTAAGATAATGGAGACACTTTGCCATACACAACAACACCTCATGTAATATTGTAAGCAAATTATTAATGAACAAAAATGTACAGAAGCAGATGGACAAGTTAGTGAATATCATGGTACTGAACAGCTTTAATACTGACACACATTTACTTTCCAGTGGAAGAGATAAAACACATATTTGAAAGTAATTAGAATGGCTTTATCAACCTCTAACGATACTGAATTTTGAATAGAACAGAGTGAGTAAGGTGTTCCACCAAAGCTCAGCACAAGCTTTTCAATTAAACGGGAAAAAACAAATATTGGTGACTGAGTTAAACATTTTCCAGAGAATTAAATTTGAATTGTACTCTGAATAGTCTTCTCTTCATATGGTAATACCAAAATAAAAACCATGCATATGTAATTATGTTGCATTCTTTATCTTACTTGAACATATTTGCACATTTTTAAGTTATGTTTTTAACTATAGTGTTTTAACAAGGAGGAAAATGGCATATAGTCATTGGTTACATATGGAAATAAATTCATACTTTTTTCCTCAACTTTTTTTTGCTTGTAACTTGCTAAATAAGACATCTTGACTTTAAGGGAGTTAACTAGCATTTTTCAATATTCAATAGTGCTGAGTTATAGTTGATGGCTGTAGTGTTTTATCTTATCATGGAACAAGTTAATGAAATGAAAAGCAACACATATTTAGCATCATAATTTACTTTTCTAAAATTCTGCCATGACAAAAAGTGTTCTTAATACTGGTGAGCTCCAAGGCAAAATATAAAACAACATAGACTGGTTATATGAAAAGGGTATTCAATGGAAACTTGTGCTCATGGTCAGATAACTAACAGAAATAAGCTGTAAGATGCAATATTTAAATTAAGCATCAAAGTAATGGGTGGGTTAGCCACACATAATATTCTAAGAAAAGCTTGAGAATTTACTCTTAGAGATTTGAGAGGTAAAGAAGACTTGGACAAAGTCATGAAAATTAATGAAGAGACAGGATGCTGTCATTAATGTCCACTTACAGAGTCTGGTTTATTCAAGAAGTGTATAAACATGTGTTGTTATTTCCTCATCATAGTGGAGTTTGAAGCCACTC
Source organism: Buphagus erythrorhynchus (assembly GCA_013400855.1). Lineage (NCBI taxonomy): Eukaryota > Metazoa > Chordata > Aves > Passeriformes > Sturnidae > Buphagus > Buphagus erythrorhynchus. The sequence goes on along the minus strand of VZTT01014725.1, from coordinate 62,691 downwards.
ACTAAAACACAGGTCAAATATTTCCTTTGCTTATATCCAACTTTTTGGATGTATCATATTGCCAGAAATTACTTAATGCAAGCCAAAAATAATTTGACCATTGCTTTCCTTCCAAACACTAAACATTTTACTACAAATTTAGTGGATCCAACTTCAGCTCTTGCAGACTTCAGGTATGGCTCAGAAAGGGTTGTGTAGACTGCATCAAATCAAGTAATGTCATGAATTTCAGTGGTGCAGCTTTATCCTCTATCATACTGTACATGTATTGGAAAGATGAAATAAGATACTCTGACATTTCAATTTTTTGGAAGCAGCCTGAATATGTCTTAATAATAAATTGCATTCTTATCTTCTTACTAGGTATTCCTTGTGTTTATATGGTTTGTTTCTCCTGGAAAATCTCTGTCCTATATTTTGGGCTGGAGAAATTGACAGTAAAAATTCTTTTAAAACTGCAAAATAAAAACAGCTTTAGTGAAACACCTTAAGTTCTTTTGTTTGTAGCAAGGTTTGCTTTTCTTCCCCTTTACTTAGTGGCATGGGATGGCTAAAAGCAGATACTAATATTCTGGTGAAAGGGTCTAGGCCATCTCATGCTACTTTTAGTTTTCATTTTCACTCTTTAATCTCACTTCCAACTTCTGACCCCTTCTTATATAGGAAGAGCAACTATGTTGCTTGCTTTTAAAAGGTTTAAATCTGTCTCTAATGTCTTCACTGACATCAGTTTTGCCTGTCACTTTCTCATTTCTACACCCCAATGGAAAACCACCTAACATACTCCTTTACATCCAGCGTTATCCAAAGTAGCTTATAGGACGTAAACCTTCTTCACACATTCAGTCTCCTTTTTCTTCATGTCATGAGGAGTAGAGTTTTGTGCTTATCACCAAATAAAATTGCAGTGCAAACTTTAAACATAAAAGTTACACAATTAAAAGTTAATATATGGCACCACAGCCTATTAATTCACATATAGTACAACAGACCAGTAAAAACAGACATGAATATGAACATAGCTAAAAAGAAGGTGAGCTTGCATAGCAATGCAACAAAAGAAATTATATACAGAAGGAAATCCTTTTAATCCTGGAGGGTGATTTTTTTTTTCTTTCTTTTTTTATATACTCCTGACAAGGAATAGTTTAAGGTGGATGGTGTATTAAAGAGAAGAACACAAGTAAAGTATCTGTGGGATATGTGTGGCTGTGTGTCTTTACATTGCATTTACAGTTCTTTTAATAGTACATAAATAAAGAAAATGTTCATTGCACTGTTTAGTGTCATCACTTCCATGAGTTCAGACCTGATGGTCCATCAGAGCAGCTTGCAATGTATCTTCTCAACTACTCTATAGAGGGAAACAAAAGAAAGAGAAAGAGGTTGTAATAAGGAGAAAAAAACCACACAAAATAAAGCCTATGGCAATATTACTGCAGCACAGGATGAATATTCAATAGATTGTGAGAACAGGGTTAATTGCTTCTAAGATGAAAAGTGAGGGATGCTAAAATTTAGCACTTACCAACACCATATCTGAGACTGGACATTTCAGGGCCCGTGGGTCACCATCAGCCCTCTTACATCTAGGGGCAGTAACTGCCAGGAGGTGCTGAGGGTTTGACTGCAGCAGGAGGATGCAGTCATGCCAACAGCTCCACTGCTATCATTACCATTAATAAGCTTATTAAACACACCAGTATGCCTGAGCATGCTGGGGTTTTGATGTACTTTTCCAAACAACAGAACCAAGCCTTTGGGCAGCTGGTACTGCCAGCATGTGCATAGCATCAACATGGTTTTATACAAAGTTTAACACATATTGAGTGATAATAGAAAACAAATTTGGAAACAATTTCCCTGTCCTGGGATGCTGAGGAAAAAAGTGGAGCTATAAAACGGAAAAATCGGGCTACACAATCAAAAAAAGAGGATCTCCATCTAAGAGAATACAAGAGAATACATCAAGCAACAGGAAATTAAGGACAAGGCTGAGGAAATCTGTCATCGGCGTTTCCAAGACAAGCACTCTACACTTTGCCAAAAAAAATTCTGAGTTACTAGAATTCCTTCTCAATTTTCCCCATGCCTCACTAGCATTGCACACTGAGAGATGCACCATGTAGATAACTTTGGCATGGCTTACACAGATTTGAACTGGTCCAAAGCAAGGAACAGAAGGACGACATTCGTTTGCCATCACATGCAAAACACCTCACAAGGCAAAAGGATCTGGATAAAGCTTAACCTTATTATCACACACAACTTCCTACTCCCTTCACAACAGATTTAGAATTTTTTTTCTTAAAAGAAACCCTCTATTTGAGAGTTTTAGCTGGAGCTAGGGGTAAACTTACATAATTCACCAGTAAACTGTCCTTGACTGTTTGCTCCCACATAGCCTATCTCGAGAAGGTCACTGGCATTGCGTTGGTGACCTCCTCGCAAGACTTCACCTTTTCTAGGTCCAGTTGATCCTTTCGAAGATGATGTTCCTGAAGAGCTGTGGCCACCAGGGGATGGGAAGTTGGGTTTACTATATGGTACGAGTGCCTCTTCTAGAAAAGAAAAACAGAGCAAAATAAATACCAATAAAGTCCTAGAAGTAGGAATAAACAAGCAATTCATTTATCCACAGCATATTCATTCATGCCTATCTTTTGTCTTGCTTTATAGCATAACAATTTTACCTAAGGAAATACACAACTGAGAGTTGTATCCCAAGGACAGAGAAGCCAGTATGAATTTAAATCTTGCTTCCTTGTGAACTCCTAAGTCAGTTTGTATTAATTATAAAAAATCTAGATTCATTATGAATAAGAGATCATGAATCATAGATACTTTAATAAAAATAGGCGAATACACAATTTCCAAAACAATGAAGCTATGATTAGATTTTTGCTTCAAGCCTACATAAATGTGCTTTTTCCTTTTCTTTAGCTTAAATTATGTCAACATCACCTCAATCAGTTTAGATAAAGAACTACAATATCAGCTAATTTAATTAGCTTCCAGCAACTCAGTAATTTCTAATGGTGCAAAGTACACTGACAATTTTTTTTAACTGGTGTTGAATAACATTGGAAAATATTGTATTATACATTGCACTTGTAATATTTGGGGTGGATAAATAATCCTGCAGCTTGTTTCATGTTCCATTATGAGCAAAAGGCTTACTTTTGCTCACTTGGATTCTATTTCTGTAAAGACCTGTAATATTGAACTGCTTTCAAGAGCAGGAATAATGGCAATAAGGCATAAGACTGTATGTCTTCATATAGCATGAAGTAAAACAAGACATCACTTCTGATTAGAGTTTCCTGGAGATATTGTTGCAATAATCCAAATCTAAGAAGCATAACAGAAGCACTGATTTAACACTGAAATAGAAGCACTATTTTATTTCTTTGCTCTGTATGATCCACTTTTGCCAGCTCAGAAGCTGAAGAAAGAGATCTTGCTAAATATAGATTGATTCAAGACAGAATATTAATATATATGCCCAACCTCAAACACAGCATTATCCCTTCTGAAATCAGTGGGATTGCTTGAATTTTGCCATTTTCAAAGTGAATTTAGGCCAAAAGGGTTTTCTTTATTTTAGTTTTCCAATTGTCTTCACTCTTAAACTACCTTTTGAGGAGAAGTGGACTTTCTTTGACAAAGGGCAGGAACACAGAAGAAAAAGTAGGTGGGGATGGTTGGAAAGAAAGAGGACATAGAAATGCTTTTATTCACAAGCTTGAAGCCTTTGCAAAGACTGGAGCAGAGGCATAATTAACTCAGACAAGTGCTAAAGGAGAACAAATTTTGGAAGAAGCTCAGGATTTCAGGATTTCATTATTTGCCACAAGAGAGTAGGATGTGGGGATTCCCCACATGAGCTGCTGTTGAACTGAGCCTGTTTTTAAGATAAATCTGTTACAGAAGAGGGCAGGCAGCTGACTTCTTTCCCTGCCAAAGTATTTCCCTCTTGTCCTGCCCAAGGGACCCGAGTATTTGTGCTGCAGGACGTAAGGGCATTATCAGTGTTTTGTGCTACGACTGTGTGCAGTCCTTGCTGAAATAAAAAGAAATGCTTGAAAGACACTGTAAAATGGCATTTAACAGCCACAGTCTCTCCTAAATTATGTTACTTGTTTTTTTATATATCAAGACCTAACAATAGAGTCAGATGCAAACCTGGTTTCCAAAGGCTGGCTAAAATATGGAACAGTTTGCATTAAGGCAGCAATAAAGCAAGTGGCATAAATCAGTTTAGCAGAAAGATGGATACATTTTTAAAGGCAGAAAACAAAAGTCACTAGCATTGCAAAAGAGTTGGAAGATGACACATATAGTCAATTGATTTGTTTTTCTAGCTTGTGGACTCAGGATAAGGCCTCCTTCGGGTTCAATGAAATATTGAGGAAAAACTACCATGAATAAATATGAAGTGCATTATCATTATAGAGCATATGGTATATTAAATTATCTGTTGTGGCCTCAGAAATAAACATAATCCATAAAATAAAGAATTGTGACATAAAATAAAAGCTAGTTTTTACACAACACTCTAGCACATGAGACAAAAGTCTCCAGTCCTGATAACAGGCTCACATTTATTAAACTCTCCAAACAGTGCCCCATGTCCAGAACTGCAAAGAATATAGGGAGGCTTTGCTGGTGCCTTTCTCTTTGAAATATGGAGCCATTAATTTGAAGATATAATTCTAGCCCCTGTGAAATCAGGATATGTGCGTGTAACAATGCTTCTATACCTCAGAAACTAACCAAAAGGCTTTTCCTGTTATCCAAACTATTGTAACCTGATCGAGCATCACTTTCATCAGAGGGGGAGCTGAGAATGTCATGTTTGATGTGCTTTAACTCCAGTTCTACAATGAAGCCACTGCCAGGAACTCAGTGATCTTGTTTATACTGAAAGCAACCAGTGGAAATAGAGATCCCAGACTTAGGTATTTTTATTCTATTCAACTTCAAACTAAAGGTCTTGCTTTCAAAATTTCACTCACAGCTTGGTAACATCTGAACGAAACCTCCTAAGTTGCAAATTATCTATTTTCTGGAAGCTGATAGCTAATAATAACTCCTTTTTTGAAATGTATTGAAAACTGGGACAGAATGGATTTCCAAAGACCTATACCATTAATAAAGGAAAAGGGAAGAAGCACAATTAATATTATTAAACCACCCAAATTTAGTGATATAAACCAGCATCATGCACAAGAGTGGACTTTTTAAAATCTACCAGAGACAAGAATGCAGAGGAAGAAAGCTGCAGTGCAAGAGGCTGGAATGAGAATGCAGACAGAGAGAAATGAAGCCCTGGCCCATCTTTTGCACAAACTTTATGAACTCCTCACACCAGGATAAACTCATAACATCTCCTAGAGGCATCTTTTTTTATGCATAAAGGATATGCACTTGCTCTTGGCATCTTGAATTTGACAAGAACAGGATACCTGTAACCACTTCAGTGTAGGGCACTAGAAGTGTCAAGATCAAGTTCTCTTTATGGACAGATAAATGCATGCCCTGCAGGATGGGAATTTTACTACTGTATAAGCTCTGCATCACAGAATAAATGACAAATTCTATTTGTACACTTGTGAGGCAGAGGAAAAAGAAGGGACTTCTTTCTAAGCAGGTCAGAGAAGCATCCTTAATAATTATTTCCAAGGGACTGAGAAGTGTAGGATATATTTGCGCTATTTTCTATGTGTTTGCACATCTTCTAAATTGCAATTAAAATTGCCATTTCACCAAGCAGCATGAATTTCACACACTATTTTTAAACTGTGACTTCACATCATGATTTCAGAACATGAACATCCACTCACTTGTTTAAGCAGCCAACATAATGGGGGTTTTAACAGTACCATTATAGTTATATTTAAAGTATGGATTTTATTTAAAATATTTATATTTTAAATACAGGTAGCAGTATTTTCCCTAGGAGGACTTTATTCAGTAAATCCTGTCCCCATGACAGATTTGTCTGCACACTACTATTCTTTTTTTAGTATGTCAATAGTATTAGTGTGTTAGATTAACACAGAGCTTTAAGACTGAATAAAATCAAGAAAAATATGGATGTTAAGAGTACCTCTAGTGTGACTGTGGGAGCTACATACATAAGTGAAGAAACAGTGTAACCTACAAAAAACTTCACACACAGTATAATTTTTTGTTTAAATATTATTTGTCCTCTTGTATTAGTCTAATCAGCACGGCACTGGGGTGAGGTGATTATTGGGTTAAAGAAAACACCCTAGGATGAAACAGCAGCTGTTACTTGAGGTCAGGCTGAGAGAGGATGAGGCCATGAATGTTGTAGAAATACAACTCCAGCCCAGCATCACCTCCTGTGCACATTTGTGCAGACTTGAAATCCATTTAGGTGCTAAAGTCAGCTTGGGGCAAGGTGCAGGTCCTGTATGAAGGTGAAAACCTGCACTGTCATTTTGCTGCATTAAGAGATTAATGCTACTTTGTCATGTCCTCAAATAAAGAGAAGAGAGGGTTTTTAATACAGCTGAAAGGAATGTCAGTAGCTCAGAAGGATCAGCCTTCTTGCAGACATGTAAAAGCTGCTGCCAATTTGGAGGCAGGTTGAAAGAACTGGAAAATATGGCCCTATATGTATAAATAAATACATACATCTAACAAAAGATACTGTAAAAATCTCTCTCCTTCTCTGCTGGCCTGAAACTGTTCCTATTTTCTCCATCGCTATGCTTGAGAACATTATTAATTTCCAAAACACTGCAAAGAGCGCACGGAGTCAGGTGCTAATGAGATTTCATTGTTGCAGGAGGGAAGATGGATCACAAGCCCTCATTTCACTTTCCTAATTCTCCAGCCTGAGCCTCTCCAGTGCTCCTCCAGAGAGGTGTGAGGTGACCCTAGAGCCCTGCCAGGCACAGAACCCCTCAGCAGAGGGGCTACGCAGCCTCGCCTCGCCTCGCCTCGGCCGGTGCAGCGCGCACACACCTGATCCGAAGGCTTGTTTGTGTTGGGCTTTCCTGAAATCCTCTTGGCGGTCTGCAGAGCTTATCCACTCCTGGGCTTGCCGCTGCCACTCTAGTGATGTCCTAGCGGGCCGGTCCAGGGAGCTCTTTGTGTCATCTACGTTGGCTGCTGCGTGCTGCCTCTCCAGAGAGCTCCCCTTCCTCTCGGCAGAGCCTCCGCGCTGGCCGGGCACTATGGGCTGCCTTAAACCCTGACCGGGGGGCGGGTCGGGTGGTGGTGGAAGATCTAAAAAACGTGAATAAGATTCAGGTGAACTGATTTTTTTTTTTTTTTCTTCAATTGAAACAGAGGTCTGTTTTCGACGCTGAAAAGAAATGTGCCTTGCAAATGGTGCGAGCCGCCAAATAGTTCGGTTTTAAAATGAGGAGATTTTACGTTAATCAGAAAAGGGTTTCGACTTCCACTAGCTCTTTATTTTGGTTGCTGTGTTTCTACCTCTTTCTAACTTCCATAAAAATCCATAGACTCTGAGCCCTGACTTACACTTTCAAGCACGGGATTTATTTTGTGTGGGGGGTGTACTCCAGCTGTTTTGTTCACTAAACAGCAAGGAGTTAAGAAATGCTGTGGAAAACTGCCCTGGGCTAGTTGGCAATTTCCCTCCACCGTACTGGGGCTTGCTTCATCCTGTTTTTGGGCTACGCTTTCAGCTCGAGGTGTAAACTCAAAATCTAATATCATCAAAGTCAATAAAATCCCACAAATATTGGGAAAAATTGGTTGTGAAACCTACTGTCATTGAAAAAGCATCAGTACTTCTCTGACCAATGTGTTTAAATGGAACCACCAAACAATTGGTGAGCATTTTAGTCAATGAAATGAAGAGCTAGACTCTTCAGAGACTAGAGGATGACCACTCTTAAGTTTAGCAGTCTTGCAAATATAACCATTTAAAACACAGTTTCAGCTAACAGAGAGACATTTGCCTGGTCTCTAACAACTTCTATCCTTTTTTTTGACTTGTCCAAGTTTTTGACTTGGACTACTAAGATGCTTGTAGAATTGAAGGTCGACCTTCTAAACACATTTGTGGGGGCAAATCTCACTTTTTCATTAGCCCATGACCCAAGGTAATTATAGACTCAGGATAATTCTAATTCTAAATGCAACTTTTTCATGTAAACTATATGATAGACTCACAATAGTCCAGATTATCTAAAAGAAAAAAAAAATCAGAAAATGGAAGCACTTTTAGTATCATAAAGAAAATTCTTCTATATCATATACACATTTTAGACAAGGAACACTTTTTGATAATTCTGTTTTGGGGCAATGGATAGCCCAAATAAATCTCTGCAGCCATACTAACTTCACAAAAACCTATGTTAGCTTATGATAAATTTGGGTCTGACCTGTTTTTTAGTCCTTTCTATCTTACTGTATTGGGAAGGTTTTTCAAGGAATTGAACTTGGCTCAGTAACAGGGAAAGTAAACCTCTGTTTTGCCTGCAGGGAAGTCAGATGTTTGTAGCTCTAGTGCAACTGAAATTCATTTTATAAATTGGTCAGGAGGCCTTTGGAGGGAGTTTATTTCAAAGTCTCTAATCCAGCTTTATATAATGCTTTATATAATGCTACAGAGAATTTTTTTCATGTCCTTGCTGTTAGAGGTGATACTTATACCTCACATATGGAGCAGAAATGCTTCCAAAGTCACTGAGATGTCATTCCAGTCAACACTGTCTTGTACAGATAAATGAGGATGTGCAGGTTATTTGTGTTTGCAAGAGAAAAAAAGTTGTATCCAGTGATGCTCCTGCCCCTTTGCTCACAGCTGAAGTGCTATGCCCCAGATTAAGATAAGCACCCTCTGGCGAGAGCAGCCTTTTAATAATCTGTCAGTGAGCCTGGTGCATGCTTTATGTTCGGCACTAATTTATTTGAGAAATTTTTCGTTATGAATATAGATGCGACCTTTCATGACAATGACTGCACTTGAGTTACTGTAGGTGGAAGCAGGAGGGTATGGGAGCTTGCCAATGTTAAAATTGCTTTATAGTGCTGGCTTCCAAAATGGCATTTCTTATAATTGATTTTATTGCGATCATAACCAGTTAATGCACAGAACCACAACACTGGCATCTGCTTATGCAATCTGAAAGAGAGATTACTGAAGTTGTGATTTACAAGCACTTTGTGGAGATGCATTGAATCCAATAAACACAGGCATAACATGACATTGGACTATGCAATTTCCCAGATACAATATTTACCGTTCAATATAAGCAAAATTTTCAAGTAGTAGCATAGACAAAAAAAATTAGTTAAAATTATTGCAGTATTAAACTTTAAACAGACTACCCTACTTCAGAAATTGCTGTCTAATAGTTGTTATTAATTAGATACTTAAAAGGAAAGAAGGCTTGTACTTAAACTATACTGCATGTTCTAGAGCTGGCTGCAACTCCTGGAATTACTGTAGAGTTATGGTGTTGATCTACTTTTAACCTGATTATTGTTTTTATCCATCCACAAAACAAGCATAAAGACTGACTTATGCATAGAAGTGAAATGAAGCACCATGTTCACAAATTTCCCTGGGTGCTTTAAACCTATGGATGAGTTGAAGAGAAAAATAAAATTTATCTTGTAATGAAGCTTCACAGAATTCTAAAAGAACTACAGGTACTTTGGAATTAACATCAACTGGCTCTGGCCTGAGTACAAATTTACTGAACTGTGTTACTTGTGTCAGAGAAGATCTGTTAGAACAGTTACTAATTGTAGCTAAACATCACCTGACTAAACTGTTTGTTTCTTCACCTCCTTACTCAGGTTGACAGCCACACTAACATCTACCTGTCCTTTTTAATAAAAGAAGCTGGAAGAGAGCTTCATTTGGAAATGTGGCTTTTGATTTGCCCTACAATTTACATCCTGCATTGTAAATCTTGTGCCTTAGTAAATAACTACGTATTTTCTGCTCTCTTGCCTGGGTTGATAGAAAGATCCCGTGTATCTGGAGTAATGAGTTTCTTCCTCCAACACCACTGAGAACAGTCTAGCCTTGCCTTGGCTTTCCTACCCCTGCTAAAGGGGCAACAGATGTCAGCTGAGTTAGAAGTCTCAGATACTCACAGGAAGACTTATTACCACATAAAGGCAATTATGTCAATCATTCCATCATGTCAATCCCTTCAGAGAAGTTCTGAGTTTAGAAATGTAGGGACTTAAGTGGGATTTTCAGCGAGGATACACAGAGTGGTAACACTGATTCACGCTACTTCCATCTAAATCCCATTTATTGTCCAGGTGGTAGGGAAAATACCTGAAAGCCTGCACTGAGCTAAGAACTTTCTAGGTCAGTAGGATGTCACCAGACTTTCATTTTGAGGCCTCTAATGGCAGGATTATCAAACCTGCAAGGCAATTCATAAGTGCATTGGTGGGGAGGTGATGGTCTTATTGATTTAGTAATGGAGGGATTGTGATTGAGGAGCTGTAGGACATCAGAGTGCCTGATAAGGGGGAGATGGATATTCAGTCTGGGATTACCCCAGCCCTTCTTTAGAGGACAGAGAATTAGCTAAATGATTCAGGCACCAGCCAAGGTTTGGCACAGCCACTAATTATTAACTGGAAAAAGCAGCAAGTTAAGGAACCTACAACTATAAGGACACACCTTTCTACCTGTGTCAGTGATTTCTTCTCCTAGGGCTGATAATTACTGTGACATTTAATAAGCCTCTGAAACACTTTCTAGTATAAGAAGGTAAGTATTTTCTCGACATTAAAAGTTATTTTTAATACACAGTAGGAAGTTAGTAGCAAGGCATGGTAACAAGTCTTCCAGTTCTCCTTTCCAAACCCTAAGCATATTTCCCTTCTGCCTCCTCTTTGGTTTTTTTTTGCATACCGTGCTAAGCTCAGGAAGGGCTGTTAACTTTGGTCACACAGTTACCATGCTGCAAACTATATGACAGAATCCACTGTTTTGCAATTCATGACTACATTTTTTATAGGAAAACAAATTATTCCTTGAGTACTAACACTAAACCCCTCCTGTTTGTTTTTGGGGCTTTTTGTTTTGGTTTTTTTATGGTGGACTGTGAGCTCGGAATGAAAGTTATGGCCATCTGAGGGATTCATAATATATTCTTCCTCTGTGGATTTGTTGAAGTCTCCACAGTCTTTCAGGATGTGGAAGTGAAAAAAAAAAGTTGTACAGCAAGACAAATATGAAGACTCCATCTAGAGTCTGTCTCTAGAGGCTTCTGACCTGCAGCTGAAGGAAATGAAGAAACAGGGTTTTAGGGGATTTGTGTGGATTGCTGTCAAAACTAAGCATGAAGTTGAACCCTCAAATGCTTACACGGTCTGAGATGTGTGTGCTATGTGTTAAATATTACAGTTTCTTAGGTCTTTTGCACTGTCCCACATGGTTACAGTTAACAAGGAGGAAGCACTCAGGATGTGTATGGGAATGGGCAGAGAAAGCTGGAGCTTTCTTGGTCAATGAAAATTGAAAATGACAGACATCCGGTATGTGATGAGACAAACACAGGATACCAGGACTCATCCAACTGGGGAATTTGAAAACAACTGGCAAACCAAGTATATTCTCACAAGACAAATCCAAGAGGAAGCAGTTATAAGGGAATGGATTGGGGACATCAGAAAAGCCAGAGAAAATGTATAGTGATGCTTTTCACAGAAATCAGGATGGCCCAGGGCTGAATGGACTGGCCTGGATTAGGGCTTGGAATTGCTAGACTTATCTGAGGCTCTCCTACTTGCTCTTTCTAGCTATAGCTTAAGCATAGTGGTATTTACTGTCTGTCTTCGTAAAGTTCATTGCAATATTCCACAGAAAGCACCCAGTTACCATTTTTAATTTCTGCAGACCAGAGATTCCTAAATTCAACTGTTTACATACATGCAGGTGGCAGCAGCAACTTTTAGCTTCCTTAATTGACAAATGATCTTTTGCAAATTTAACTATGACTCAGACTTGACATTACACTTTAATGACTCATATTCAGTAGGAGTTGAAGCAGGAAACTATACCATTTGTGTTTGTTTATTTGTTCCTGTGTTAATACAGGATGGGAACTGTTCCTCTATTGCTTCAGGACATTATAAATTCTTTGCAACATATAGCAAGGACTTTAACTAGGTTTATAAAAGACAAATATTAATCTAATGGCATCCGAAAGGTGTTATGGTTATTGCCCGTGTCTGAGAGGTTGAAGGAAATAGTTTATCACTGGTATTCTGATTTAAATATATGAAAGAAACTCCAGTGAGGTTAGTATTTTATAAAGGATAAATAAAAGGCAAGAAAGAGCTTCCTCTTTCAAAATGAATCTTAAAATTGCATGTCTTTCACTAATTTAGAACAACGCCAAATTTTATGATGAAGTCACTCTGTGAGGAGCCCCACTTCCATCTGTCTCATGACCTGAAATGGATCCCCATTAATTTTCTGGCACCCACACTATTGTAAAACACTTCTGTAGCACTAGGAAAACAATTCTGTAGCAACACTTCTGTCTGCAATTCTGTGCAGAAGCAGAAGGATTAGTGTCCACCATACTGAGTGCACTACAAACTCACACGGACACAGAATTTGTGGCCTAAGATGCTCACAGTTCAGAGTGACAGGATATGACACTCAGAAGGGTCAACAAAACATGTACAGCAAGAGTATGGCCAGCACTACAAGTGCCATCTGTAATTTTCCAGTTACTGTTCTCATAGACATATCTATTCAATGGATCTGTGTAACAAGAGAGGCCTCTGTAATACATCCACAAGGGGAGGGAATTAATGTTTAAAGGAACTAGGATCCATAGGAGCGGCATGTAAGCTACTTTAAGCTGTTTCCACAAATAACACCACAGTGAGAATGAGACATATTGAGCCATAGAGCAGGAGATGTAACAATAACCCCTTCGGAGAATGCTGATCATTTCAACACCTACAGGTGCAAGGCCAGGGGCCAGAAGAAATGAGGGGAAGGTAGCCACTGGCCACCTCCCTATCCAGTCTTCCTCAAAAACTAACAGGCAATAACTGTGTCTTTTGCCAGACTCAAGAAGGGTAGACAAAGAAAATGGAAGACAGAGCTGATCCTAATTCTTAGAAGATCAGAACAGACATGCCTGAAATTTCCAGATGGGAAGTAGTCGTAAGAGAGAAGTGGAGATGTAAAAGAGCGAGACACAGTCACTGAGGTCAGTGGATGTCAGGACTGAAGTAGCACAGACAAGAGGTGAGGCAGAATCATGGGAAAACATGGCACATGTTGCTGTAGCTGTTGGGTGTCTGTCAAAACCAGCACAAACCAAACAACTCCTGTGGGAGCAGCTCTCTGCTTTTCCTTAGGAATTCATGACGTATAGCTACTGCTAGTGGTGGCTACTTTCATAAGATATAAAATCACTCACAGGCCATTTTTCAATGTCGACTCACATGCAACACAGCCATTTTGGGGTAAGATTTATATCAACATCTGAGAAACCCTAAGAGATGATGACACGTTCAGAGCAGAAATGGGGAAAGGCTCCTCAAACATCCACAACATTGCTCACCCGGCAACCTGGGGACCCCAGTTCCACCAAAGCAGTGACTGACTGTAACCTATATCCCTGAAAAGATGTCTCTGCCTTCTCCTGCTGTGCACATCTGCCTGCTGCAGGTTCTCCTCCCCCAGCACTCACCGTCCGTGATTCCCTCCCGGCGATGAGGCAAAGGGGGCTGCTCCAAACGTCCGCCCTTGTGTTTTTTCGTGGGCCTCGGCCTCTGACCCTGATTGACAGCTGCACTGGTGTTGCTGTCAGTGGAAAAAGGACTGCCTGGCCGAGGTCTCTGAGAGGAAGAATATGCTTTGCCTAAAGAAGAAAAGAAAAAAAAAAAAAAATAAAAAAGAGAGAGAAACCAGATGAAAAAATGTTATTGCTCTATTAATGTCTGCTCCAAAACAGTAAATCAGGTCTAATTCTCAGAGGCAGGCAAGTGTCCCCTCACAGTACCAATAACAACTGCTTTAAGACACACCACAACAAGAGAAACTTGGCATTCTTTTGTCTTTAACTTTTATAATTAGAATTATTCCATCTGTTGTGATAAAACTACTGTATGCCATGTAACTCCTACCTGCTCTGTGTGCTGAACAGATGTGTCATAACAACTCCTCAGCCTTGAACAGGGAAGGAAAACAGTTCTGCAATCATATCAAATTTATCTCCTCCTTCCTTCCACTTTCATGTTTTCTGAGCCAGATTCTCATTTTAGGGGCTCCCATATGCACTGTATATCTGGAGTAACTCCAGCAAGATAAACATAACTGATTTTGCAAGCTATGTAGCATTGTAGCACTGCATACTTAAGGGCTCTCTTTTCTCAAGAAATAAAAATGGGGGTATATTTAAATGCTAAAATTTTCCAGTTAATTTTCAGTACTTTTATTTGTTAAAAAGTATATATTCTGACCTCAGATTTATTTATATATTTTTTTAAAATCTGATGTGTGTATATATATATACACTATTCAAGCTATATAATTTCTCTTAAAGAAATATCTTTAATGCTGTTCTACAGAGCAGATGATTAAAAGCCTCGGAATTTAAAGAGCACAGTTCATTTACCACATACACTTCCTCTTATTCTGATATTTTTATTCTGTTAACTAGACTTAATATTTAATGATAACTGATGGAAACTAAAAATCACCATCTTTGACTTTCTTTTGTTCATGTATATGTCGTTTCTGCAAAATATTGGAGATGTTACCATCTTAATTCAGAATTGGCAATTAAAGTTCTTACATATTTTAATGCTATCTGCAGTGAAAAATGCATAAGCCAGTCCAAACTTCTGCTCTTTCAGTGCTGCTCTAGGCCCAAAAGGTGTAAGAGATGATAGGAAGTGGCAAAATGGGTGATTACTATTTTTCTGGTCACCTGGACCCATGATAGGAAGGAGGTCTTTTTATGCTCTGGTCAACCTAAGCCATGGTCTACCCCTGCAATGGGTTATGTTTTTTAGTAAAACTTTCCAACAGGTGTGCTTACTTCCAACATGCTGTCACATAAAACCTGATCTAGAAAAGCCTAATTGGGAGTAATATGCAGCTCAGCATTCTATTGGAAACATTCTCAGTGCTAAGACGGCAAAGTGAAAAAGTAGCCATAATCTCTCTAACGTGTTATTTCACATTAATACATACATGTTAGGATAATATTTCACTATTTGACTTCAGAGATTTCTGAAGTGACTGTCTCAGGCTTGATCTTCTACCTTCTGACTGTTGTGCACCCTGGGGAGGGCACTGCTCTCAGGCAGGCTTGTCCTCAGCTGCACATCTCTGCCAGCTATCAGAGGTCACCACGTTTGAAACCCTCATCTGGACATTCCCTAACCCTCCTCTACAAAAACAACAACAGCAACAACAACAAACAAACAAACAAACAAACAAAAAATGCCCAATTGAATTTATATAGTCTGAAAACAATGCCTTTGCTAACCTAGCTAATTTTAACTGAAATTGGGTTACAGAGCACCCGCCCAAGCAGCTAATTCTGGAGCTGAGAGAAAGCAAGGAATAAGCATTTGGGAACATTAACCTCTATAGCTGGCACAGCTGCAGCCAGACAAAGACAAGTGATCAAGCCCTTGTTTCGTGGATAAGGATAACACAGCAGATCAACACAGGCAAAATATTAAAATTTCATTTAAAAATAAAAATTAAAAAAAAGACTCCTAATGCAAAGAAATTCAGATGTGAGCCTGAAATTCCATCCCAGCTCACAGCACGCTGCACAGATGTTTTGCAAAAATAAACTGACAACATGCAAGTGCAACTAGTGAGTGCAGGATGCAGATTCTTCACCCTTATTCTTTTGACTAAAGAGATATGATTATTCATTCAGAATGCTGGTTTAAAAAAGAAATAGAACCAAACATTCTCTTTTATTGCTTTACGAAAATGAGGGAAAATAAATAGCACTGACCTAAATCATACATGGGGCAAACACAAATGGTGTGCAGACTCCCACAGCACATTTTTCAATGCACTTTATAACTGATTACACCATCTTGTATTTGTATGCAGCCCTTCCAGTAAGAACTGCTGAGCAGTGTCAGACTTTCTGCAGCAGATTTAGTGTGTTTAAGTGGAGACAAGGATGAATCCACTAATTCTTGATTTAATTTCCCAAGGGTGTTAAAAAGGAAAGCTGTTTGAACTTCATGGCAAATCACATGATGGCTTCTGGAAACTGGAATCAAAGTGTCTGGAAGGAGAGACACATTGCATCTGGATTCACCAGTGCCTCTCACGCTTGGCAATCAAACATTCCCACGTGAGGCTATCAAGCTGGACATCTCCTTTAGTATCTGCTGCTGAGAGTATTTCACAGCTGTTCTAAATGGGTGAAAATAACTGTCCAGACTGCAGATGAATACAGAGTCAGGACCTTCAGGCTCCCTTCAGAGCAATGAGCAGGATAACACTGCTGCTTCTGCACTGCCAGACACCGTGCTGCACTCTGGGGGCTGCTGGGCTGTAGCAGGGATGTCTGACCAAGCCACCCTGCCCTGCGAGGTGACACATCCTAATGGCACTGCAGTGAGCAGGGGCAGCACTTCCATTTGCTGAGGTTTCTGTGAGGAAAAGAAGGGAGGGCTGTTTGCTTGCATGTGGGCTTTTATTTTATTTCCATTTTGCCTGCTGGGTCATTAAGAGAGTAAGAGGGTAATAATCATAAAGTCTCTACCACAACTGCTGGATCCTTTTTTGTACCCTATGTTGTAATGGTCTGTCTGAGGAATTACACACATCCTCACTCTAAGTGCATTTGTGACCTAATCAAGATAGGAAAATACTGACAAGGGGGCTCTCATCCTTTTCTTGTACTTTCCATTCGCATAGCTACAATAAAAAATCGTATTTATTCTAAAGTGATTTTCTTCTCTTATGAGCGTATTTGTGGTGGAAACTGCACTTCTCAAAGGTTTGATGTAAGTGACAGTGTATTTTGGTGAATCTTTGCATTAACTTTTACTGGAGCAAACACCACCAAAAAAAAAAGGTTGGAAAATATTTGCTCCTTTCATTCAGAACCTGTGAGACTTGTTGGTATATTTTAAGTTATATTTTGGCCAGATGTATCCGTACTAGATAAGTTAAGGCCATACTAGGTAAGCTGGGGTCTACATGAGTTTTCTTGCTTTGTTTTGCTTTCTTTTTTTTTCTTTTTTAATGATAAGACACATTTACTCAATTTTCCATTAATAGAAGGAAACAACTGAGGGCTTCAGCTGTGGTGAAATAATATTTTAAGGATGACTCTGTCTGACCAAAGCCAGTGGTAAAAGTCACAGTGATCTGAAAAAAGCTGAGTATTAGGACTTTGCCACCAACTCTTTCCTTTATTCCTAATGTTTCTAAAAGGCAGTCCTTGCCATGAAGTGATTGCATGCAGAAAGCCTACAGTTTTCAGCCCCAACATGTGAGACTCTCTCTTAAATGTATACATTTTACTAAAGGAGAGACTTCATACCAGACTAATAGTCTAAAAATTTTAAATTATAAGAATATTATGGGACCTGTCATCCAGAATTAGCTGAGAAGGCATAACAAAAAATATGACCCAAGTTCATACTCTGCTATTAGATTTGTGGACTTAAATAATTAGTTCTTGTTGCTATTTTGACAAGACTAAGGAAATGCAAATGCATCCTTTTTTTACAAGAATAAAGATAATATTTCCTTATATTTTTAATATAAATAAAACATAAGGAGCTTTAAAAATAAGAACTAAAATATATTTAGTTTTGATTAATTAATTTCAGAAGATTGGCTGTTTTCAAATTTAACATCCACTTTACCTGTGTTACACTTTACTTGACAGATTCAGTTGGCATAACCAAAATTAAATGTTATCAAAATATATTAACTTATTGAATTAAGGATTTTTAAAATCAGCTATTAATTAAGCTTTAAACAGTTTGTATTGTTAACAATCAAAGCACACCAATTCACCCCATGCTCAGCAAAACTTCACAGAAAAACACATTTTTGCAAGGTGAAATGCAACAGAAGAGCAGGGATGGAGATAATAGTTTAAACGTGATGTTCATCACTGGAAAAGTGAATGGTTGTGAGAAGATTTTTCAGAAACCGAAATCATCAAAGGCTGCAAGGCAGAATTAGTAACCTCTTCAGTTAAATATTAAATGAGGATATCTAGAGCAGAGTCAGCACTGAGGGGAACTGCAGCAGACCAAAGGTGCAGATTAAAAGCTTGCGCTATTCACTACTTCAAATCACTAAAAATGAAACATAATGCAAGGTTTCATTTAAAAAACACCGATAAAAGTGTGATCCATCCACTTTACCCCATGCATGTTAGGCAAGTGTGAGACACAGTTTCACTGAGAGAAGGATAGGCAGAGACACCCTTCATGCAGAGAGCATCAGCTTTGAGTCTACAAACCTGTTCTTGTCAGGCTGGTTCCATCCAGCCTAAACCCAGCTTTATCTGCTGCTGCAACCAGAGCTTGTGCAAAAGTGCCGCTGGTAAAGATGGAGTCATCTGAGGAGCTACCTACGCTAGATCTATGACTAGAAAAGTTACGGTCCTCATCAGACGCAGAACCCCATCCATTTACCATTGAACCTAAAAACAAATGTAGGGGGCTAGTGAGTGGTGCACATTTGATACTCTTTAATACTCTAAATACTCATTTGGTGCTCTTTGATACTCTAAAGTTTAAAGACCCGCTTAATATGTCCTTTCTCAACAGGAAATGCAAAATTCATTTGACTGAGCTTGGTACAGAAGAGCAATATTCATCTAAAGCTTAAAGACCCATTTATTGTGTCCTTTCACAACACAAACCCTAAAGCTTATCTGACAGTTTGGTACAACAGAACACTATCAGAGCTAGTTAGGATCTCATTTGTGGCTTGCCCCATGTAGCTTTGCTCCTGTAAACAAAATAATACATATTCTCTACAAATACAAAGGCTCCACAGTAAATTCTTTTGAAAACTAATGCTTTCTTTTCCTGTGATTGAATTGATTGTGGCTGGTTTTGTAACTTTTGTTTTACTTGACTTGTTGCAAATCAGTATCTAGTTTGATATTTGCCAAACCAGGTCTTAATTTTGGACTGCATACATGTAAGTCTCAGTAGATATGGCTAAAGTCAGATCTAGGCTTCAAGAGCTGCTCTGAACAAGACTGGCACCATGTAATTTTGTCAATCAAAACCTTAAAATAAATCAGCAGTTGTAATGGCCTAAAAATAGCAGATCTAAAGTAATTCACTCTAGTGGATTAAAATAATGGTTTTAAAAGGTTAGAAATATTTAAGATTCAAGAGCAGAGCAAACATATGCTCAGATTTAACACTGAGTCAGTTGCTAGACCAGTGTTGGCCCAAGGGTACCTTCTAACTATGGATTACCACCACTATAGGAGAAGAAGGTGATAACATCATAAAAATGCCATCAGAAAACCAGATATCAGAAAAACCACATGAAAGAAATATAGAAATCTTGACATGACTAAAATATAAACAGCAAAATAGAGAAGGAAGAATAAATCTTCTTTGCTTTTTTGCTTATATTTTCTTTTTTTTTTCTGAAGCANTTTTTGTTTTTGTTTTTGTTTTTGTTTTTTTTTTCTGAAGCATGAATCAAACATCAATCAGCTACCCATCAATTTCAAAAGCTATTGCTCGGTTCAGTTTTTTTTTTCCCAAAGTACTGTAATTCTGTTTCTTTCAGGGTTTCAGATGGAGATGGTGGCATTCTGTACTTCTAAAATGTCCCAGATTATTCTGCACGGTGCAGTGAAGCAGTAGGCAAAGGGAAGAGCCAGCATCAAGTATTTCACTCCAGGAGCAGGGCAGCCCAGTTAAATGAGCTACCAAACCCAGGTGAGGTGCAGAGCTACCAGAGTGCTTTTGGGACCTGAGCTGCTGCATGGCATTGCGTGGTGCTGTGTGGACACCACAACCATCTCAAAATACCTGAAATGTGCTTTTTACCAACAGCTATATGTTGGGGAAAAAAAAAAAAAGCCCAATGAACCTCTGAGAATGGCCCTGACTTTACTTAGTTAGCAGAGCTGAACTTCTGTAAATGCACATAAAATGTGTAGCACTACAGTAGCCTTTTTAAAATCCATGTCCAAGAAAGCATTGCTGTGTTTAAAATTGCTAAGTAGTAAATCAATAGTGACCTGCCTATTGGTTAATTGATAGGCTAATTAACTAATGGTGGTGTCAAATATTAAAAATGTCCTGCAAAAATAGGTCATGAGTACAATAAATGAATCCTGGAATTCAGGAGCATGCTGCACCACAAAACCCAAGAACAATGGATTATTTTGTGATGCTGCAGTGACCAAACCTTTTAATGTCAGAGAAGTGGCAGGCTATAATACAAAAACCCGTGCAACCCTCAGATACAAGAAAAGAAACTGAAGAGGTCTGTGGAGGTCTGACAGGCAGAAAGTGTGTTAAGTGCAACAGAGAGTGACAGAGTTTGATTCTGCTTGCCAAAAGCACACACAAAACTGTTATTTTCCAAACAGACTCGACCTGATGCAGACAGATGTGAGGGAGCCCAGACAACAGCAAGGGAAGGCTAAAACTGAATTTCCTCTGAGAAGACATTTTCTGAACTAACAATCAAAGTGTGATAGGACATCATAGAGAATGGAGAGCAAAGAGGCTTAGCAGCAGTTACTGATGATGTATGAAAAGAGATACTACAGATAAAACACTTAATGAAGATGTAAGAAAATGAAATGCTACAATTGAGGACATTTTCAAACAATCACTTATAGACACATTCCACAAAATATGTGAACACAAGCTGAAGCATAAAAATGTAACTAGAGCTACACATATCAAAGGATGATACTTAGATGCTAAAAATTTAACACGTGTGCCATTAGTTTCAGGGCCCATGGGTTTTGTGTCATATAGTCTATTTTCTATGTAGAGACATGCAAAACCATATACAGAGCACTTTTTGTTTTCAGTGTCATGGTCCATGAGACTATGGATGATTTAAAAGTACTTTTAATTTCTATTTGCTCACATTGTTTTTTCCATTTGCTAACCATAGCTGTTACAAAACATACAATACACATGTTAATTTGGATGAGACACTTTCAGGATGTGTGTAGTAGCTGTTTTTCATTTACTTTGTTAATTAGTAAAAAAAAAAAAAATCTCATTTTAGGTATGAAATATACTGAAAATCTGCAAAAGGACCTAGTGTGTGAATACAGCTATTGTTCTACATACTCATAGACATGCCAGTTTTTCTAAAATTACCTACATTTTTATTATCAGACTGCCAGTTTTCTAGGCTAACCCTATAAAAAAGCTCTGTTCCTCAACTCCTCCACATTCCCACAGACAGCAAGTATTAGCAAGGATGGGAATAGTGTGCTCTGGCTGTGGATCACTCCTCTTTCTCCTCTCCTCCAGCAGCTGTTCTAGGAGGGACCTGTCATGCTGGAAGATAGCTCTGTTCCTGCAGGGACACGAGTTTTACTGAGATGTCATGACCCCACCTGGAGTTCTGCATCTANAACCCCTCTTCTGTGAAGCCAGGCTGGGACAACTGGGATTGTTCTCTGCAGCCTGGAGAAGAGAGGGCCCCGGGGGGATCTTCCTGCAGCATTTCAATATATAAAATGGGGTCATTACAAAGACAGAAAGAAGAGGCTTTCTGATAAGGCCTGTAGTGACAGGACAAGAAGCAATATTTTCAAATTGAAAGAAGGTTTAGATTATATATAAGAAAGGAATTCTGTGCTGTGAGGGTGGTAAGGCACTGGCACAGGTTGCCCAGAGAAGGTGTGGATGTCCCAGTGCTGGAAGTGCTCAAGGCCAGGCTGGATGGCGCTTTGAGCAACCTNTGGGGCTTTGAGCAACCTGGTCTTGTAGAAAAGTGTCCCTGTCCATGGTAGTGGGTTTGGAACAAGATGACCTTTAAAAGTCCCTCCTAGTCCAAACCATTCTACATTACTTCTGGTTGCTGGAAGCAACTTTTTATACAGAAACTTTTTCTAGCTGCTGAAGTCAGCAAAACATGCTGAGACACGTACAGCACCCACAGCTGTGTGTGACCAGGGAACTAAAGGTGAAATCTCTACATTATTTCCACTGATTCCTGAGCTATTCAGTATCCCTGCACAAACAATTTCTTTTTCCCAGCAAAAGCTGCAGCAGTAAATCCCATTTTGCTCTGACCTGCAGAGGTGTAGACATTCCCCAGAAGGCATGGGAGTGCTGGAGCCCAGCCTGGGCACCTCAGGCCACCCCACAGCTGTGTTAACATAGCACACGTGCTGACTGCTTGTTTAAAGCAGTCTTGCCTTCCAAATCAGATGCACATTTGCTTTTCTCTGAATAAAGGCAGAATAAGAGATGCTGACGTTCCTTTCAGATCAACTGTGTATTTTGAAATGGGATGAAACAGGCTTTTAGTGTCTCCTTTACATGCAGCTCACTATGTTTTTTCCAAGAGCACATTTGAGTTTTTACGCTTTCTGGCAACTGTAAATTTTACTCTTGCTGACAGCAGCAGTAAATGCTTTATGCAGAACAAAATCAGCTCTGTGAAAAGTTGAACTCTGTTTTCTTGCTCCATAAAATATCTCTTGGTGCTAATGCAAACAGAAAGCTTCTCTGCTATCAGGGAAAGGTGAGGGAAACAGAGGTGCCAGCTTCCAGTAGACTGCATGCTACTGCTTTTAGTGGCATTTTGCTGGCAATAAAAATGCTATTTTTCTTTGTAAACTGTACTGTTGCTTTTCTTAAAAATAATAATAAAAAAAAGTCTAATGCACCTGTGAAATAAAAACTGCTCACAACAAACCTGGCACTTCTGAGAATTCCATTAGATACTTTTCTGCATCTACCAACCTCTAAGTGCTTACTTCATGTGTTTTTCTTTAATAGACCATCCAGTATATATTAATGTTAAGCCCCTGCTCCTCTGCAGTTTTTTAATGGAACAGGGATAGACTGCTTGGTTTCTGAAGTGTGGGTGACATCCTTGGGGACTGATGCTGCTTCAGCTGAAATCAGTTACAGAATTCTTTTAGCCTTTGTCCAGGAGAAAGATATTATCCTCTCTTGGATATGTCTGACCACTGTCATGATTACACTGCAAGAATGCCCACTGATTTTGGTGGAAGTGATGCAATAGAAAGGGCAATAGTCATTGTACTATCAAAATAAGGAAGAATAATATAAATGTTTGAATGCAGAATCTAAATATGATCACAATTCCAGAAACTAGACTTTGTTTTTTACTTTCCTGCATCATAAATGCCCATATATTTAAATGTATACACCTGGAATAAACCTCTAAGTTTCAAATGTTTTATTTTTGGGCAGAAAACACTAAAAAAAATAAGGAAGAAAAAAACATAGGTAGATATTCAGCACTTCACAGGTCTGATGATAATTAATGACCTTCATAAACATCTAATGAAAAATGAATTTATGTCACTTAGCCAAATTTATTTCTGTTTGCATTCCATCCTTCTAGATTTTTTCGGTTTCCATATTGCTGAAAGGCACAAAAAAATCTCAAATTTATTCAAGCTGTTAGAAAAGAAATGCACATAGAACATTAAGTAGTTGCTCAAATGTTGCTGAGCAGTAAAATACTATGATAAAGTGGCAACTTGCTGTGTCTCTATTACTTCTTCAGCACTAAAATTAATTTATGATCAGTCATCAATTCATTTACATGTCATTTTATGCTAAATCTATCGTTGCTGATGAATGCATATCCCTAGATCCATTAAGCTAGAGTAAAGTCTGTGCTTTATAATATGACCCTGCTAATTGTTGCATTACCATTTTTATGAGATACAAAAAGTAGCAGTTTCCTATTTTCTGAGCACATATTTAATCCATGAAGCACATTCTTCCTATTAAATGCAATCTGTCTAACTGCTTATAAAATAGAATCTTTTGCAATAGGTATCCCTAAGCAAATCAATACAAATATTGAGCTCTGCCATGGTAAAATATGGCTCATGAAAATGATATTGTGCAGTTTTTGAGAATTATTCCATTTGTGCTCAGACACAGTGAATGAACATCTTTTTCCATATAGACAGTGATCAGTGAGTCTTTTAATCAAGATCAAAACATGTCAAATAAGGGATGTTCTTCCTTGCTGAGCTACACAATCCACAAAGATTTTTATAATTTAGATCTATATAATTCTATTGAAAAAAAATTGCTACCCATTTGTTGAGGCACTGTTTACAAGAATATCTCTCTGTTTATATCAGTTTGTATCAGTTAGGTAGAAGAGGTCTTGCTCTAATTTCCATGCTAGCTAATGAGTCAAACTCTTCCTTCAGTCAAAATGCACCAGGACTGAAGATACAACAGCTCTCACTACCAGCTTCACTGGTGCTGCAGCAGGAGGAGGAGATAAGGAGAGGGCAAACCCCCAAACCATAACAATTTGACCTGAAAAAACCTAGGCTTGCTCTTAGTGACTTGAGTGAGAAGCAAATTAATTTCTTCTACAGTCATCATATGCAATTAATTAAGTCTATTAAAGTAGAATAATGCAACGGACTCTTTGTGGCCATTCATGCCATAACTCTGCACAGCAATTCATTATAAAGGCAAACATTAAACATAAGAGAAAGAAAAAAACATATTTCAATATGTCTCTGAAAGCAAAAAATAATCCTAAATAATTATGAATTAAAAGTCAAGTGAGCAAAAAAAAATTTACCAGTGTTTTTAGACTCCTTCTTTCTATTTTTTTAAAACAGATTCAGTGACTCAATATCCTAACAAACCATACTGGAAGCAAAACCTTGGCTTTAAGTTCATATTTCATCCCATAAATGTGCAAATCTAAACCTTCCTCCTTGAGTTCTCTTTGTGATATCTAAAATACAGTTCCTGTGCACTCCTTCTTTCTTTTCACTTTATTATACACATCAACATTATGTCTCTGCCACCTGCAAAGAGAAAAGCTTAATAGTGCAGATTAAATCCCTATCTGAATCTCCAGTTAGCTGTGACTAAAACTCAAGGGCCTGGAAGACAACTTGACTTTTAAACAGTTTAAAGGAGCAGCACGGTGGTGTCAGAGGGATTCAGTGGTTTGTGCTTTGGCTCACGCAGTGCCAGTGCTTCCCCTGGGAGAATCCCACATTTGGCACTGCAGGAAATCCTCGCTCTCAGCTCAGCCATGAAGAACAAAGCCCCATTTCAGTCCAAGAGTGGGTATCTCTGAGGCATTGCTGAGACTTGCTAACACTACAGGGTGAGGAACCTCGCCCTGCTCCCTCCACAGCAACTCTGTTTGCAGGAAGTCTGGACCAAGGAATGTCAATTTAGATTTCTCACAAACACTGAACTCCCAGGGCACTTCAGAATGAACAGAAATATTGCTTCATCTGGGTCAGCTGTTCTCATTTGCCTCCATTTCCAAATATGTTTAGAGAAGTGAAAACGTGATCTATAAATTCCTGGAAAGATGCTGGCTGAAGTCACCAAGGGCTCTGCAAAGAAGCAGCTTATATATTCTCAGCACAAGAAAGAACAATTTAGTTGTTCTACAGTATTTTAAAAGAAATCAAATTGAAGAATGAGAAACAGCTTGGGAACAACTGAAGCAATTTGCTGTACACTCCTTAACATCATAAAACACAGCCTAGAAGAGTTAACAGAAACAGATGAACAAAAATTAAAATTCTCTTCTGAAAAACAAAATTTGCCCGAGTATAATAGGCAATTTCATTCCACCCTTAGAAAAAAACTAAGCTAAATACAAACTCTTCTAAAATCAAGGTTTTACCCATATACTGACTGAGGAAAACAGAAATAGTTTAGTTGTTTGGAGATTTTGCCATCTTACAGACCCTTTAGGCTAACACTCTGGGTGTAGTTCTGTCAGACTATCACTCCTTAATTAAGTCAGTCTAAATGTTGGCTAGGTGCTATAGGGGCAGTCTATAATTTTGCTTCCCTTCCAGTTGCACATTCCCTTCCTGCAGTGCCAGCACACACCTTGCCATGCAGTGAACCAGAGCAAGGAACAGATACAGCTAGTAATTAAACAAGTAAAAGAAAAAGCAAAAGAAAACCCTTAATTTTCAGCTGCATGAGGCCACATGAAGTTAGTGGTGGTGATGAGAGGAAGTGTATTTACATCACCTTAAGTATACTCCCGGCCTACAATATCAAGTTCTGCCCAATTTCTTTCAAAAATATCAAGAATGTCTAATGTCTAAATGTCTAATTTAGCAATTAGACATTTAACACTCCAAAAATTAAACAAGATTTTTAAATATTATAAAAAGCTTGAAGGTTATTCATAAAAGTATAAATTTTAATAAGCACTAAAGTTTCAAATGGGAGCAGTAATACAATTCCTTATTTGCTTTAGGGAGAGTGGTTCAAACTTCACCAATAGGTGAAGATGCAAATGTGGAAACATTCATTTTCTGATTTACAGATACATAAGCATTGCCATATTAATATATACCAAATGAAAAATGTATACCAACCTGTTTTTTTTTTTAAATTTATTTATTGCTGTTCTACCAGTGCAAAACTCTTAGTGAATTGCTAACAGTAAGGCTTCTGAGCCATTAGTGAGATATGCAAAAATATGCAGAATTATAGCCTGAAGGAGATTACACTAGAAATTCAAGCAAAGTGAGTTAACATACTCATGCACTAAAAAGTTAACCTCCTCAATTCAGGGATTTAAACTTTAACTCTATGGCCTTCAGTTGCATCTGGATTTCAAATCGCAGCAGCAGAGATACAATTCTTAAATCTTAATTAGATTGGCAAGCAGTCTGGCTCCAGGGTGAAGGAAAACCTGGAAGGTGGGATTAAGCTACACACTATTTCATTCAATGAGGGAAAGGAAGAAAACGATAGTATTGATGGTCCATCACTGGCATATTCCTGCAGTGTTTTCAGAATAGCAATCTTTAAGTATGAGTGCAAAGGCCTTGGAACTGCAGAGGTGCAGACAAAGAAGGAATTCAGTGGTGCTATGGTAGGAAGTTGTTCTGAACAAGTATCCCTTAAGGTAAAACCAGCAATCAGTGTTTGCTGAGATCAAAAACTGAAGCAGCACCCACTAACACTGTGACATTGGGGATATTTGGGTCTCTATCACACCTTCACATGATGGACACAGTACATTATATAGAGCCCCTGGTTCAACCTAAAGAGAACTATATTGATGCTTACAAAAAGTACATGACATCCATATAAAATCTGTGTTTTTAAACAACAGTGTTTCACTGCCTAATTTCACCAACAGCAATTTAATTCATTCAGATTCTGTGCATTAGTTTATTACCACAGGCCTTTCTATGTCCCCTTTGATGATGATGTAGCTTTCCAAGGCATGCAAAGGACAGAAAGAAGTGAGGGAAGGAGGATCAGAATTATTAAATAGATTTTCTAAAAGGGAACAATTACTAAATTCAGCAATATAAAGTATGTTCAAAATACACATTTTCCTACATAAATGTTGCATTTACTCTAGAAATAAATGTTGTGGCCATCTAGCTACACTTACTCTAAAGTCTTTAACTTCCTTGCATTCATCTGGGAAACCATTTGCCCAGCAGAATACCTAAAAGTGCTTTAAGATAGCATTTTTATGCTGCTCCTGATTTATGAAATATCTATATTGCTAAGCTGAGGTCTTCCCCCTCCTTTTTATGTAACTGCCTTGCTTCTCTAGTAGAATGAACCTTTCATGAAAGCTAGGATATAACTGAATTTTCTTTCAAGTCTTTAAAGCTTTTTAAAATTCATGAATTTCCTTATCATTTTGCAGCAAAGCAAAGTATTTCCAAAACCTTCTTAAACTTTAGTGTTTAGTATTAACATTTTAAATGTTACAGGAACCGAGTGGAATGAATTTTCACTTAGCAAGTGTCCAAATGGTGATGTATCTTACTCATAGTAACAAGTTGGTGTCACTGTGTTTGGTTACCTGTCACAGAGCTGTCTAGATTGTCCATACTGGAGCCTGGAGTATGCTCTAGACCTCTTAGTGGCCTACTGATTTCTTCTTCAAGATCATCCTCATCATCATCGTCATCTGGAACATCTGTTTCCAAATCTGAAATAAGGTTTCCAGATACGTATCCTAGGGGAGGAACTGGAGCCTGAGGAGGTTGTGTATTGCTTTGGATGTGCCTACACAAACAAACAGGAAAAGTTATCAGAATGGATGAGACTTTGCAGCCCATGGTCAATAAAACACAAACCTTTCAACAAGTCCTGAAGTAGACTTACAAAATGGGCTTGGTTAGGCCAAACTCAAGAAAAGTCAGTTCAGTTATTCACCACAGGTTCTAATACCGAAGTGCCTGCACACTTTCCCATCTTAAATAAAAAGAATAAAGACGAAATCCTCTAGGATGGGGAAGGTAAGGGTTGTCTTCCCACAGATGAAGAACAATAGATACAGAGGCTACATAAATCAGGTAGGAAAGCCATGGAAAAGCACAATTCTGAGTCTCAGTATAGCATGTAAGTATCTCACCCAATATTCCCCCTTGCAAATCACACACTGAACCAAAGTTACATCTCACTCCTTCAACTTAAACAGATGCAGTGCCTGAAGCAATCAGTGCAAAAATCACCCTAAAGAGGAGGAAATGGCCAGTAGGACAGAAGAAATTTTCAAGTCCAATTAACATATCATCAGTGAGGCCTTTTCATTTTGCTTTATTCCAAGAAGTTTAATTGATTTAATTGCAGCAGTATTAGGGCATGCATGTGTGAAATTACTGCATGCAGCAATCACATAAGAAGGAAAAAAAAGAAAAAAAGAAGACAAAAAGCCACCCACAGCATAGCTAAATGGCCAAAGGCAAGCATGGGATTCAGAGTTTGCCTGGTCTCTGAGAGAAAAGAGCACCATCAGCTTTCAGAGCAGCATTCCTCACAGCACAACAGGTACACAGCAAGCTGTGCCAGGGGAGCCAGGCAAGACTGGCCTTGGCACAAGAGCATGTACCATGCTTGAAACTGCTAACTTAGGCATGTGGGAATCCTTGGGTGTCTCNTTTTTTTTTTTTTTTTAATTTCATAATGTAAATCTATCAGATATGAGAAAGTCATGGTAAATGTTATGCACCACTGGTAACTTTCTCCATCTCAGTGTAGGTTTTAACTTACTGCTTATTCTGAATCTAATTTCCAGAACAAGTGCTTCCTTTCTGACATACAGCCCCCTTCTGATTAACAGTTATTGAACACTTTTCTGCTTGGACACCAGGTTTTTAGTGTTCTATGCAGTGTTCAAAACACTAGGGCACTAAAGGGCACTACCATCTAACTAACCCGCAATAAACAGTGTGATTAGCTCCTAATCAAGCAAAATGCTTAAGTATATGTTTAATGTTAAGCTTGTGATAGAACAATTGAAGTCAATTTCTCATGTACTCATAGTTAAGCATATACTTAAGTGATTTGCTGGATCAGGGCCATAATGACTATGTACTTTTCCAGTAATCTCTAATGGGCTCTTTCTTAAATTCCTAGTTGGCTGATCTCTGTATTTCTCAGTTGCTACTCCCACAGTAACCAATCTGACAGGTCTCATTTTGCTGTTCAGTTTTGCCCTGTCTTTACAATGGACAGGTTAACTTTGTGAAAAGAAGACTAAAAAATACTCCTTCCCGGTCAAAACAATGGAGGACTTTCTACTAACTTTGACTAGCATGATACAAATCCTGCCAAACAACAAAAGTATGTTAAAAAATTCCATGTCATAAAAATTATTTGTATGTAAAAATCTCCCTCAGCATTTAGCTCAATACCCAAAAGGTATGAAAAAAGGTTATGTCCTTGTTTGGTTTTTTTTCAGTTTCAGGCTCAATTACTGTGACTTTACACAAGAGTGACATTAAAATCTGTATAATCCTAAGCACATTATGAAAGTTCCCAATCAATTTTCATTTCTCCAAAAAGGGAGCAAGACCTTTCCTGCCAGCTGCACGAGGCTTTGGTGCAGTGTCCTGCTCCATTACCCATGGCTGGACTGGTTTGGAGGTTTGGAGGGCGTAGGAAGGGTAACAGCTGCACGATGCAGCAGCCACTGCCTGTGCTGGCAGGGCGTGCATCTGTGTGCTGGCTCAGAAGCCAGTACCTTCAACAGGCCAGGTCTAGCTGCTGCCTGGGATTTGGGTCTGTCCCACAGGCAGGCTGGGCTCGGTGCTTGGCAGTGTGCTGCTGCAGAGGGACCGAGGTACCCTGTTGATTGAGTGCAGATTGCAGACAAGCCCCGAGGCTTCCACGGTGTCCAGGGAAAACAGCTGGCTTTGGTTTGGCATCGCCTGCCTACCTGCCTGATGCATTTATGGGAGCTCAAGCTGAATAACTTGGTGGCTTTATTTAGCAGGGAAGAAAGGCTGCTCCTCTGCTGGCAGCGTGCCATTCAGTACCCAGCTCTGCTCTGCTCCGCCGAGAGTCGCGGGCTTTGTCTGGGTAGAAGAGTTGGAAAGGACAACTGCTGCTCAGGGAGCATCCAGGAAGCAACTGACCTT
The DNA here is from genome assembly GCA_013400855.1 of Buphagus erythrorhynchus. Classification (NCBI taxonomy): domain Eukaryota; kingdom Metazoa; phylum Chordata; class Aves; order Passeriformes; family Sturnidae; genus Buphagus; species Buphagus erythrorhynchus. The sequence goes on along the minus strand of VZTT01014725.1, from coordinate 32,101 downwards.
CACCACATCCCCAGCCTGGTGCTGCTGACAAGTCCTTTTTCAGTCCCTGAAGACACTGCTTCTGTTTGTTTTGCAGGGGAAATGTTACTGTGGTATTTGCTTGCTCTTCTTTTAAATAGGTATAAAGTGCTCTGAAACACTAGATCTATCCTGTAAATACTAACAACTTGCTTTCTGCTGTTTTTGGGTTTTTCCTATGAGTCAGAAATTCTCATAGTAGTTCAAAGTACAGAGATGCAAATACTTCAGTCTCATGTGACTCAGTGTAAAAGCTGCCACATTGCTATTTCAATTATAATATTATAATTATATTCAACTATAATTATAATTATGTTTAATCAGGAATTCAGAATCTTATTATTTTTGAAAATCCTAAAAAATTCCTGTCTTCTGCTAGCCTGAAAAGAGAGCACTCTCACTGTATAAATGCTGCCAAGAGGTAGGTATTTACTACTTAGCTGAACATGTGCAAAATTTTGGAGGAATATTGTTTTTACATGTTTTTAGACAAAATTTGGCATATTACCAAGTATTATGATTTAAAAAGCACATAAGGATGGGTAAGGCCTTCCAACTGTGTTGGAAGTAGTTCTGCTACTATTTCCAATAGAGTTCTGCTGTTTCTTCTTCCATTTTACTTCTTTGGAAACATAATGGAAATGCTGCTGAACACAGTCATTATTTACGTCAAAAAGAACTGTATTGCTGTGGTCATATTATTATTATTATTATTATTATTATTATTATTTAATTTCCCTGATCAGAGGTGACCCCTTCAAACATTTACCATGTCTGCTTTGCTATATCAAACTGGTAAGCCCTTGTTAACTCATCAAGGTGAGCTTGAAGCATTGGCTGCATCTCCTCTCGTGGGGAAGGCGTGAGGGTTGCAGTCGACTGTTGCCCAAAGGAGATGGCAGGAGATGAAGCTACTCCCCGGACAGGAGGTGTGGGGACACGATCATCATCTTCTTCAAGCTCATCCTCCATGCCCTGATGCAGGTAGGTTTGAACTGGCAAAGGTGGACACCAACCATCACTGTCATATCTAAAATAAAAACCAAATAAACTTAGTGTATGTCAAAACTTATCTCTGCTGCACAGTAGGGGGTTAGAGGGTATACAAGATTTCTGCTACAAATGGAAACCTTTCACACAGTGTGATTTCTAAAATTTAATGAAAATAGGGTCATAATTGCTTAGATTATTCTTACTGAGTCAGCTTAATTTTTCCCACAACAGCTAAGTAACTTGAACAAGATATGCAACAGAAAAATTACTGGCCCATTATCACATTCGTTAATGGTGATTAGACAATGTTACACCACAATCAACAACAAAAATGAACTAACTCACTTCCAAGACCATTAACATAGGAGAATGAATATTGACCTGGACATGAAAATAGCAGCATTCTTAAAAGGTAGAGCAAGCTTTGTGTAGTAGCACTTACGCACTTATTTCACAGAATCCCAGAAAAAGTTGAGTTGAAAGGGACCCACAAAGATCACCAAGTCCAACTCCTGCCCCTGCACAGCACCATCCCCGAGAGCCACACCATGAGCCCAAGAGTATTATCCATTTACTTCCATCCTCCCTTTATCTGTCTATAAATTTACCATTTGTTTCTGGTTTGGAGCTTAAATAAAAAGTCACACTTTCCTCCTAAATTCTGGTCTTCCCAGCCTGCACATGGGTATCTCCTGTGATGTGCAATATATCCATGTCACAGCAGCACTGACCCCAAGCATATGCTGTGTCACAGCACCAGGTGATAAGGTACATTAGCACACATGTTGACAGCTCTGCCAGCACCCCACCTCCTAACCAATCTGTACTGGGACTTACCTAGACAGCGCTACATTTCTGAACACTTTCAACACACCTGCCCAAAGTAAATGGAAAGATTAACCACTAGGAGCATTCTTGAATACCAAATTCTTCTCTCTTCAGACATAAAAGGTGTCCTGGTAGAGTCTGTAGTTTTTGCTGTCTTATACCAAAGGTGTAAGGGGTGGTGCTAGAAACAAAAGCTTTATATTTTATTACCACTTCTTACGTAAGTTTTTCCAACAAGTCAATTATTTTCAGTCTCTGTACTCATCAGAGGACCTTTGAATTCAGTGTTGTATTACAGTATAATCCTGGGATGCTGTCCCTAAGAGACTGTGGCATCATTCCAGGTGGATAGGCCTTAGTGTCTGTGGTCATTCCCCGTGCATTATCTCCCCAGAGTAATTCCCTAATCTGAACACAACTTCAGCTGTACGCAGCTTTGCCGACAATCACACCACTCAAATCTCAACTGTCTACTTTTCCATCTTCAAAACAACCAGTCAGGCATCAGTCCCTTGAGCATCAGCACACATTTTCTTCTTAACTCCTGGTGTATTCCAAAACAACTCAGGATACACAGCTGCTTTTTTTTTTTCTTTTTTTTTTTTTTTTTCTTTTCAAAAAGCAACCAGACAACCACGAGCACAGCTCCTTCACTGTCAAACCATCACACACTCTAAAGGCCATTTCCCAAGCATCATCCAAGTCACTTTATCTTCTTTCCACCTTCAAGGACTGCTGACAAGGTCCTTTTTTTCTGCAATGCAGGCAGGCAAGGCATTGCGCTATACAGTTAATTTCTCAAACCAGCTCAAAAATACTCCTTTAAAGCTTCCAATTTGGAAGGAAGGATTTACCAATTTCCCAGAGAAAAATGAATTACTGTCAATTTTCTCAAGTGTGAAGCCAGGTTATAAAAAGGCTGAGAACACTGAGATGGAGAAGTTGCAAAACCTGTATTATGAACAGAACATTTACTTTCAGCAAAAACCAAAGATTTCTTAAATTAAGTAAACTACTGTTTCCTTATTCAGAAGTCTGTAGTCTGCATTTAAATGCACAGATTCAGGACAGCTAAAGCAACTTGACTTAATCACCCAAAAGTCCATGGAAGATATAGCTGGTAATTTACACTAGTATAAATTAAAATCTCTCTATATATAGATAAAACCATAAATAGATACACAAACACACATGAGCACAGAATTGAAAAAACAATGAAAAGGCTGCTTCTTAACATCTGGCCTCTAGGAGAGGTTGAGTGATTGATCATTACCATTTTCATAACACAGAGATTTAAGAAAATGTTACATGATACACACTCATCCTTCGCAAAAAATTAAGACATGACCAGCTGTAATTTGTCTTTCCAAACAATATTTACTCAGGACATTTGCAACCAAGGCTGAAGGGACCATCCTAAATCATGCTGCTAAAAATGTGCAGTGCAACAGCTCTCTCGCTTCCTTTTGCTCTCTCAACCTCATGCTTTGCTATAATGGCTTCTTCTTTAAAAGGGACAAGGGAAAAAGTCACTCCCTGGTGACTTTTCAACGATGAATAAACGAGCTTTGGATGTGCTCGCCTTCTGACCCTGCCCGCTTCAAATCCCCAAATGTTCAGCTTGATAGCAAAAAGGTTTTTTAGTAAAGAGGTTTCTCAGTGAAAAGTTTCTGCACAAGTACCGTATCTTAACCCAAATTTTGTTTGAAATGGAAAGCAGCCTAAGCATGAAGTTCAGGACATTGAGATTCAAGATTTCAGGTATGAGAACCTTTGTCATCTTAATGCAAGGTATCTGAAAAGCCACAAGCCCTAAACCTTCATTTTAGAGAAAAACAAAATAAAACCACCCCCCCCCCACCAAACCCAACAGACTACATAGTAACTAAATGTCATATAAGTGATACAGTTATAGAAACATCTGATACCAACACAGTGATTGTTGGCCACATCCATGTTCTTTTTCATTTTCTGAGTAAATCCAATGTGGTGAAAATACAACTTTTTTCAAGTACACTTATTGAAATCTAAGTGCCTTAACTTCATTAGCGACCTCTGATTGTAATTTCATTATAATTAAGATCCTAATAAGTTCTGGTTAACAAACATGAGTCTCTATTTTTCTAGTAAGTTTTATTGCATTATCAGCACTTCTATAATAATCTTTTACTATTAAAAAGCCCGATTCATTACACTAATAGATTTGTTCCTTCAAAATATAAAATAAAGGTGTTAGATTTAGGGCACATTCTGTAAAAACTGTGTTTCATTACACATACTGTTGAACAAAGTAAGCTTCCCTCCCTGGAACTCACCAGAAAGGACTTTTGAAGTAAAAGTTTCTATTTATTTTTCCTAAAGATAGACAGTAAGTATCAAATATATTGACATTCAGCAGCTAATATTCCATTTTGAGGTGAATCAATAGCAAGAAATAGAAATAACTAAATAACAATATGCTGCCTTTACTGGGTTGGCTCAAGATCATGCATATTATTGGTGAAAAATCAAAATAAAAGATAATGAGTAAGAAATGAGCATTTCTTTACTGTCAAGTTTACATAAAATCAAACAAAATCATCTTCTCTGAAAAGGATAAGAAAGGGAATATGTCAGTTTGGGAGCTACTATAGGAAAAGAGAAACTTAATTGGCACAAAGAGGCTCTTTGCTGAGGTTAAATAGGAATCTAAGAGATCCCCAAAGCTACCACATTATATAACAGGGCTAGTTGGGGTAAGACATTCACTTTTCCTTCTGCAGTTTATGGAAAAATGGAGGCAAATGCCAACCCTAGTGCCTCTGGGAAGAAGATGATACAGAAAACTGAGTGTATCTTTTCTGTGATAGGTTAAGTTAGGTGTTTTGGTTTTTTTTATATCACTTGCTATTGTGGGTTATCTTTTGCAACTTAGAAGTCCACTAGTGCTTATAAGGCCATTAGCACTAATCACTAGTAAGCAAAACTAGCCGTCAATTTTTTTGAGTTTTTTAGTGATAACCATGCCAATGAAACTGACATTTGAATTTAATTGTTATAGGAAGACACACAGAAAACCAAGTTTCTGTTTAGATGCTGGCCTCCTTGTTTTATTGCTCTAAACATTTATATTTTGTATCATATTGTGAGAATTTCATTAAAGTGTTCAGTTTTTCTGACTGGAAGTTCATTTTTCAGTTGTAATTCATAATATAATTACATCTGCATGTAACTAATTCTAAAATTAAAACACTCTGAACTTGTCACAGATGGAGTAAATCAAAACAAACCAAGAAGAACAAAAGAGTTTAAAAAATGTGGCTTTTTTTTTTACCCAGTATGTCCATGTTAAAGGCAACATAAGGAATGTAGTCTATGATTCTTTCCCTTTTAGCATGTTGAAAACCACAGAAACAAGATCAACCCCTAAATACAGAAGGACCATTAGTACTGGAAACATCCTGAGAAAGTATGGGTATTGCAGATTCATTCATCAAAGATGGTTGCAAATTACTGTAGCTCCAGACTGAGACTCTAAGTCCAACCTTCACATTTTTTCTGTGTTTGGTAAAACACATGTTACAAGGTCTTGCTACCACCACTGCTAATGAGACATTACAAAAACCAGAGAAGAGTAATTCAAAATGTAATCAGAGGAAAAGCTAAGTCTGAATGGTTGTGAATGTGGAGGCTGGTGATTACCTTCTCCTTAAATAACCAATGTTGTCTTGGTGACCAACATCATTCCTTCCAGCTAAATTACAGATGCTTTATGCAACTGAGGAGTCAAGCCCTGTGTCACAAGGGATTTCTCTATAACGTATTTCCATTTACCTTTAATGCTATTTCATTGTTCTGAAGAAAATCCAAGTGGTTTGCCTTCTATTGCATAATTGTTTTAGTGAAATGGCTGCACATGTGTTTTAAGGATATAAACTGATAAAGACGAAATTATTATATGGTGAAACAATTTTAAATTTATTTTAGCCTCTTATAACAGAATACAGAAGACAGTAATTATATGAACTTTTTGCCTTGAGATTTAAACAACACTCACAATTAGTAAAGTTATTCATTTTCCATTTGAAATTCTAACTCTAGTACAGCCTGAATGGGCCTTAATTTTGAAAAGAACTTCACTGACTAACACAGTCATTTATTGCTCATTTTAAGAGTCAAAGGAGTTGGTATAAACTGAAATAATATGGAATTTTTCTAACTTTAATTATGAAAGTAGTAATGATCAATTCACATTTACAATTGAGATAACACTTGGAATATTTTTATTCAGTAAAGCTATTACAATGTATTCTTAAAAATGTTTCATCCTTAGGAAATATTGATTAATCCATGTACTGAAACAAACAGAAATTTGTCCCTGATAGAACAATTATTCTCAAAGGCTCCAACAGAGCTACCCACAGTAAATTATGTTTTCATATACTCTGATTTACTGCTAGAGTTTGATAACCTGGTATATCACATAATAACACTTTATAAAAAGGATTTCATATTTGTTGTCTGTGTAGGAAATGTCTCTTTCCTCTCATTTAGCACTTCTTGTGTGATTCTGTGTCCTTGAGAACAAGTTCGAGCTATGCAAAATTATGTGGAAGGTTCCAGAAACTTGAAAGTTGTTTGAATAATAACAAAAAAAGCCTATAATTAGCATGCCTTCCTCAACTGTGAAATTTCTTCTAAAAGCCGATGAGAAGATTATTATCCATTGGTTGATCTTCAAAAATTAATCCAATTTGGTGGGGGTTTTTTTCTGTTCTGCTGGCTCTAATAATTTTAAACATCAAAGCAGTGAAAAAATACACAGAGCCAGATTATGTCATCCTTACTCATTCTGAGTCCCATCAACTGCATGCACTCCCAGAATTCAATTAAGCTACCTGTGAAGTGAGATACTTCTCAGCATGAGAAAGCATTGAAGCCCTACATGATGATGAAGCAAGGTCACTTTTGTTTCCATCTTCAGTCACTATCCAGAGGAGCTGTTCAAATATTCCTCCTCCATAGCCTCGAATAAGTCTATAGGATAAGGTGTTCTCTCTTTCTTTTTTTTTTTAAACAAAAGAGAATAATATTTTCACTTAGCAAAATTAAAAAAAAATAGAAAAGGATGAATTTCGGCAAATCACAGATTTTTCTTCAAAAGAAAAAGAAAAAAAAAATTTACCCTGCTTCTTGCTGATCCACCCCATAGTGCTCCAGCTCTGTGCCTGGAAGTGGCTGCACAGGAGGGGGTGGGAGGGGGACACTNAGATATACCAAAAAAAAAAAAAAAAAAAAAAAAAAAAAAAGTTAGAGCTATAATGTGGAAAAAAAAGCCAGCTATTTACATTTCTTTGACAGAGTTCTGATTCCAGAGCATATGCCCCAAAAAATAAGACTTTTTTATATCTCAGCAGAATCAGCATCAACGTGCTAATGCTGTCACAAGGTTATAAGTAATAACAGAATGGTATGGGAAAATATTCCCAATATTTACTGAAAATCACTTCTTTTTAAACCTCTGTACCACAGTAGTGCAGAAACAAGGAAAGACAGGTTTTCCTGTATAAGAAATGTATTTCCTGATTTATTCATGTGCACTTTATAACTTTTTGAATACTCTCTTAGATAGAATTATAATAAAACAGCAAATTATTTCAAATGTCAGAATCTGTCATAACAGTTTTGCATAATCACTTTCTGTGGAAAACACAGATGTTAAGGATACCATCCAAAAACACTGTCATTGGAGTCAAGAACTTTCAAGACAAGAGTGAATCGTCAAAACAAAAGAAACAGGGTTTTGTTGATAAGAGTTTCCTAATTTCTGCTTTTTTTAAAGAGTAGGAAGTCACGTGCAATGTTTTAGGACTGACTGTTTCACAGGATTCATGTATCTTGTGCCACTATGGGGAAGAGGTTCTATTTCTGATCTACAGCTCTAATGGATGAGGTAGAAATGAAGTGAGCAACACATTTTGGTTAAACTCTCTGCTCTTTTCTTATTGTCCTTGCATCCACTTCTCCAGCTGAGACACTTCCATTTGTGGGAGAGTGATTTTACAGAGAAAGCTCTCATCCCACTTGCTTTGCTTCTTTCATTTAGTCCTGACTTCTTTTTCTTTTCAGGAATTCATTCAGAGGAAGAATGGCACAACATTTTGAATCCCTTGACTGCTTGGGGACCCATCTATTTTTGGAGTTTCATTGTAGCTTTCAAACTCTTTTTTGGGTGGAGGAATGGTTTGTCAGGTGCCTTTTCAGTGGGGTACCCTGAGTGGGAGTGCTCTCACTCATCCCTGACCTGCTGTAGAAAGCATAGTCTAATCAATCTCACCCACTTACATCTCTTGATGATTTATAAAGATCAGCCAAAAAACTCCTCATGTAAAAATGAATCAATGAATCAAGAAAGCCACAAGTGACCGGTCAGGGAGGGTGGCACAGTGTGCACTGGCTGGAATTGCCCTCTTTGCCATGGCTCTAACTTTAGGCAGAGAGAANATAAGTCTATAGGATAAGGTGTTCTCTCTTTCTTTTTTTTTTTAAACAAAAGAGAATAATATTTTCACTTAGCAAAATTAAAAAAAAATAGAAAAGGATGAATGTCGGCAAATCACAGATTTTTCTTCAAAAGAAAAAGAAAAAAAAAATTTACCCTGCTTCTTGCTGATCCACCCCATAGTGCTCCAGCTCTGTGCCTGGAAGTGGCTGCACAGGAGGGGGTGGGAGGGGGACACTGGCCCAGGTTGAACCATTGTTTTTCTGGGGCTTGGCAGTATTTTTGTTCTTCTTCTTTTTCNAAGACAGGTTTTCCTGTATAAGAAATGTATTTCCTGATTTATTCATGTGCACTTTATAACTTTTTGAATACTCTCTTAGATAGAATTATAATAAAACAGCAAATTATTTCAAATGTCAGAATCTGTCATAACAGTTTTGCATAATCACTTTCTGTGGAAAACACAGATGTTAAGGATACCATCCAAAAACACTGTCATTGGAGTCAAGAACTTTCAAGACAAGAGTGAATAGTCAAAACAAAAGAAACAGGGTTTTGTTGATAAGAATTTCCTAATTTCTGGTTTTTTTAAAGAGTAGGAAGTCACGTGCAATGTTTTAGGACTGACTGTTTCACAGGATTCATGTATCTTGTGCCACTATGGGGAAGAGGTTCTATTTCTGATCTACAGCTCTAATGGATGAGGTAGAAATTAAGTGAGCAACACATTTTGGTTAAACTCTCTGCTCTTTTCTTATTGTCCTTGCATCCACTTCTCCAGCTGAGACACTTCCATTTGTGGGAGAGTGATTTTACAGAGAAAGCTCTCATCCCACTTGCTTTGCTTCTTTCATTTAGTCCTGACTTCTTTTTCTTTTCAGGAATTCATTCAGAGGAAGAATGGCACAACATTTTGAATCCCTTGACTGCTTGGGGACCCATCTATTTTTGGAGTTTCATTGTGGCTTTCAAACTCTTTGTTGGGTGGAGGAATGGTTTGTCAGATGCCTTTTCAGTGGGGTACCCTGAGTGGGAGTGCTCTCACTCATCCCTGACCTGCTGTAGTCTAATCAATCAAGCATAGTCTAATCAATCTCACCCACTTACATCTCTTGATGATTTATAAAGATCAGCCAAAAAACTCCTCATGTAAAAATGAATCAATGAATCAAGAAAGCCACAAGTGACCGGTCAGGGAGGGTGGCACAGTGTGCACTGGCTGGAATTGCCCTCTTTGCCATGGCTCTAACTTTAGGCAGAGAGAAACACAGAAAGAGGTGCAATTCTAGCAATAGAGACAAGCTCCTATCATGGGATGTTTTTGTCTGTGAGACGGCGGCTTTCTTCTGTTACCTCCAAATGTCAGCTGGATGAAAACAGGAATAAATAGAGTGGGAAGAAAAAGGTAATTCTGTGACTCAGAAGTAGCCAAGACTTCTCTTTTCACCTCTTGTTGTGCCTGCTAGAGACAGGCAACAGGCCCAGCAATGCTACTAATTGACCTGGCTGGAAGCACTTTGCTTTCCACTACTCAATTCCAGACCAGAGCTCTTCCTTCCTTGTTTTGGAGTATTTATAGTAAGTCCAGCCAAGATCCTGTCATTCACTATATGTGAACTGAGCTGATACTGCTTCTATCAGGATGGAAAACAGGCTCTTCCTTCCATTTGTAGCCTAGCAGAGCGGGTAGCTTTCTTGAAAAGGGAAGGAACATTTTCACTAGTGAAAAGAAACCCCAGTGATGATGGAGGTAGAGGAACAAATACATGAACCTTCTGGAGGGAAAATGAAGCTTTCAAAGCACAGGTAAGGCAAAAAAAAGTGGAGTTAGAAATAGGATCACTGAACACTGCAAAGGTAGTACGTTAATTTTAATTTGTGGGACATGGGGAAATTTTTTAGAAGTCAGTGGGGTAGGAGTCTACAAGAACTAAGGCAGGAGGAGCTGCTTTAGGAGAAAAGCACATGCATGTGTTTTTGTGTTGCAGGAGGATTCAAACCAGGAATACACGGAGAAAGGAAAGGCAAAGAACAACTTCACCTTAGAGATTAGTTGAGTTGGAGAGGGAGATTTTGGAAGTAGCATCTTGATAATCTTAGGAGACTGGTAAAATGTAGATTGGATGTGTGGGGTGCTAGTATGGGAGTCACTCAGATTTTGGGGGCTTCCAAGAGAGAAATTAGAGATAGTGGAGATATTAGAAGGAGTGAAGCAGAGAGACAAGGGACTTGTTTAGATGAAGAAATGAACGAAGAGAACTCCAAGGTCATTGCTGGTAGGGAAAGCAGCCTAAACAGTACAGTTGGGCAGGAAATTTCTGTCCCCATGGGCAGAGTTACTCCAGTGTCAGACTGGTGGGACAGACATCGAACACACAAAGCCTGATTTGTGTTTGAAAATTGATGCACTAAAGCCTTGTTTCCCCATAGCAACGATGCTTGATGCTTCAATGTCTCCTCACACTGAAATTCAATTATATTGTTTAAATCTCTAGGTGAATCAGGTGCTGAAGAAAGGATTTGCCAGTTGGGCTGCTGATCCTAGTACAGACATAATCTGTGCAAACTACAGCTACAAAATTTCCCTGCCTCATAAAGCAGTTGAGGTTTTAGCTATTTTCCATTCCACAGTGGGATACGAATTCTCATGACATCCATGTAAGAGAGACAGAAACTTATTCAGAATAATAAGTAGTACTTAAAGTACTAACCAAGGAAGTGAGAGAACAAATCCCTGCTCACCCTGATGGGGACTACGTAATCAAAGCTGGTCTCTGACTCCAGTGATGCTCTAATTATCAGACTATTTGAAGGTCTCACCCAGTTTCTCATGTATTATATATAGGCATAATTATCCTGTATCAAAGGCATAATTAATAGGCAAGGGAGAGCAAAATACTGACTCTGCAGTCCAATAATCTGACACTCATCTGAGCACTGGGGCATCCAGTTGTGAGCTGCCTTGGTCACAACGAGAGTGCCCTGGCCATAGAAAGAATGACTATAACCCAAAATTTCCTAGTGTCATCAGAAAATTCACTTCTGACTGAGAAACACTATTCTGAGAAACAGAATATGTTGCATTTAAAATATTTGATCAAAGTCCAGCTTTTGATCAACAGGCATTTTCCAGTGATACTTCCTATTTTCTGAGAAAATTCTTAGGCAGCCTTAGCTGTCAACATATCTAAAGTGGGATACAGCCTTCTGATACCTGACATATATGTACCTCAGCACATCAATTTCTGCATTTTCATGCAGCCTGGGGAGCAAGCTGATTTCCAAAGCTAGTTGTCAATATATCTCACATGTAAGGAACAAGAAACTTTCTTGAAGTATTTCATGAACTCAGCTTCCAGATACCTCTCTGACAATGCCATAAGCCTATTTTTTGGTCTCAGTCAAATCAGCTGGTGCTCCCCCTTGAGAACCCAAGACTTGCAAACACATTTGGGTATTTGAGTCATGGGCCAATGATTATAGGCTTCTTATCTCAAGATTCAGTTTGAATAATCATTTAAACTGACATTAAGAAGCCTTTTCAAAGTTTGGTCTGTTACTGGGAGGACTGCTCCAGCTTAAAGTGGAAATTCAAAAGGCTGTGGATATATTCTGAATATCAAAAGTCCTTTCAGTGCTCTCATATTTCAGCTAGGTGAAATCACAGATTTTCATCTTAACTGCTGCCTTTTCAGTTTTTGTCTTGACAAAAAAAAAAAAAAAAAAAAAAGACAGCTATACATAACATAAGCAACAAATAAGCAAAATTAAAGAAAACAAAAGGTGTGTTCAGGTATAATACACATCCACATGTACTATGATCATTTTCATCTGATGAAAATGCATCATGTTTCCAACAGAACATGCAGCACACATAAAATTTACATCCTGTTTGTATGCAGATTTGGCACAATTTGTTGAAACCCCAGCCATCTTTCAGGGCCCTACAACTATTTCCACGCTGCTTCACTGAGGAACAGCATTTAGCAACAGCTCGTGGGAATGGGGGGATCTGTTAACAACTCAACAAAAATAATAATCTCCTCATGAAGTTCAGTGTGAGGAGACCTATAAACTGAGGATGGATGCAGAAATACATTTGCTCCATTGATGGTGCCTGGGAAAGGATATGACAAGGCGAGGCTGGCAGCTGTGCCAACAAGCGCCACATGGAAGGACTATCTAGTTATCTCCAAGTAGGTCCTGCAAAAGGCTTTTTTGTTTCAGTAGAGTCTCCTGGGTGGCTTTGTTTGCTGATGGGCAGGAACTCTCATGGTTATCCTCAACTGGTGCCTGGGAGGTCTTCTGCCTCCCTGGCGAGCCGCTCGCCAACACCCCTCCGTCCCTCGCTCCCCTACGCACGGCGATGGAACCAACCTGAGAGGCTGCCACTCCTTTCGGAGCTGTTGTGGGAGCTGGTGGTGCTGAAATCCTGTGACTGGTTGTGTGGCAATCTATTAGCCAGTCCCTCAGCCACCCGGTAGTCAGGGATGTAAAGCAAGGCTAAGGGTTAAACGGCAGAGGTCACAGTGGCATCGTGGGATTAGTCGACAGCACAAGCACATGCGACACATGCAGTTAGCAAGTCAAGGGCAGATGGGGTGGGGTGGCAGGTTTCAACTTGGTTATTTTTAAAGGTACACCTACCCTAGCCTAATGGAAGGCGGATGGCTTGGTGAGTAGCACAGGACAAAGAGCATTAAAAGCGCAGTGCAATGTATTTTGTGATCAGGTGAGGTTCAGCATGCATGCAAGTTGTGCAAGCATTAGTTCAGGTCAACATGAACAGTGTCTCACAGAGCTAAAAAGAATTTTCTAATTCATGCACAGATGATACAGTACACAAAGCCAAGGGCTCTGGAAAATAAGAGCTGTAATTACCATTGTTGCCTTTGCCTTGGTCTGGGAGAGAGTAACCAAATCCCATGAGGTCATTTTTTTGCTGAATTGAGCTTTTCCACTGCGGATCTGGTAAATCGACAGCCAGCTCGTGGATGCTGTTGGAATGCAGGATCTGGGTGGTGGCATATGGCGTAGCCTGAGTTATTTGGCTGGAGCTGTTGTAGCTGGTTTTGGTGGTGAAGTCAATGCTGCTGTAAATGGCTCCATCAGAAAGCATGGTAGCAGTTTTATCTCCTTGCCCTGGCACTGGTGGCAGCACATCTGTGGAACGAAACAAATCACTGATGCACGGGAAGCCTGGAAGTACCAAGGTTTAAGCTGAGAAATAAACGTGTCATTTTGCACGTTTGCATTTCAGCTGAGACAGGCCCACAAGCCAATGAAGGGAAGATGATGTACAACCATCGCCAAGCTATCAGCAGCTGTGACAAGCCTACCACTTGTCCTTCACGTCTCGCTGCCTAAAACCATCTCTTTTTTTTTCTTTTCCTCATACCTTCAACTGTGAAAGTGAAGTTTGGAATATTTCTCTATTGAAGAATGTTTCCAATTGTTCACTCTATGTCAGAACCGATGAAACTGTCTGGGCTTCAGGGAAATGATGAAAGGAGAGAATTTACAAGTAAGAGAGGGAACTTGCCCAGCAAATATGTAGAAAAACTCTCAAAGTAATTTTTTAAGGGCATCACCTTGATTTCCTTGAAACTTTTTGCATCTTATCTAATTTTCCTTTTGACATTAGCCAGTACATTTCTTCTTTTCAACAAAAGTAAAACCTGACAAAAATAAGCTGTTCCTGATTCGTGAAAGAAAATCTGATATTCTGAAGGGTTTTAGGTGATCAGTCCCTCAAAATGTCGAAGTGATGTTGATAATGAAGAACAACTTGTTCAAAAACTCCAGTACATTTACCTGAAAACCATTACAGCATACTTAACTAAATATCTGCTGAGTTTTCTCCATATTTTGAATCCTATCCCATACTGCAAGTTGTATCTTTAATCAGTTAGATTGGCAGTCTATCTCCTTACTAAACACTGAAGTGACCTTTGCTGGTGGAATACTAGATCTAGAAACTGAGACTAGTGAAGTGTGAAGAATCTAATGATAACTGGCATGATGTCCCAAGGAGAACCACAGCTCAGCAGATAACCCTCCTTCCTGTTTTCTCAGAGGTCAATATATCAAATGGTACTATTGTTACAATTTATTGAGAGTCTGAAAAGTTGAATCAACTCCAGAATGTACTTCTTTAAAAAATCCTTCATTTAATATGCCATTTTCTTTCTACAACCAGATGGCAGATACAGGTTCCAACTGATAGATCATACTTGGGATAATGCATACTCCTATAGTGAGGATGTTCAGATCCCATTCCAGGGTCCACAGCCATTTTTATTTACCTTAAGGCCCAGAAAATAAAAGATGGTTCTTGCACCTAGTCCAGGGTTTAAGATCAGTTCCAAAGTCAGATGTGGGTTTTGTGCAATCTCAGGAAATACATTGGCTCTCTCACTGTCTCAAATACTTATCCCGCAATGAGATGTGACATCATGGTCTTCTCACACTGATTTGGGATTTTTTGTTTGCTTTCATTGGTTTTTTTTCAGGTTTAATTTTAACATTTAGATCACAGAACTATTTTCTTTTGTATTCAGGTGTGCTACAATGAACATTTTGACATGGACCCTAATAACATCTTCAGTCTCAGGGCAGCAAGATAATATTAACAATAAATATGGCAATAGCAAATGCTCAGCAGAGACACTGCAGAAAGAGAAATTAAATTTGGGTCTATCAGCATGATCTGGTTTTGCATACAGCAGGGAAATGGACGCAATCAAGTATTTAAAAGATCTTAATTGTATTAACTTATATCTGCAGATAAATTGCAAGTGCAAAAAAATTACAATTAATGCAAACTACAGCCCATATTTCAAAATCATGCTGTTACTATGTGCACATATGAAATGTGCTTTCCAGGGGCAGTACACAAATAAAAATGTATCTATGTGTAAATACAGCATGAGATGTGAGAGACAAGTGCAGTCGTATCTTTCTTGCATTTCATCCACCATATGAACACTTCTTTCCACAATTGGTTCCGTCAAAGTAAAATGGCTTGAAGTTTAGTAAATAAATTCTGTTGTTGATGTATAAAGTGAAGTAAATCCAGCTCAACCTGTCTGTGTTGGATCTGAAGACTCAAGGAAGTAAAAACTAGCAAAATGCTCATCTCTGAAGTACTCAGACATACATCTGTCTTTTAGAGCATATTTCTGGCAACTGAAGAGGTATCATCTCTGTACAGTCATTTTAAAATGGAGAACTATTCATGTGCACACACTTGAAAGGGAAGTTGCATAGCTGCCCACCAGCCAAGGACTTTCAGTCCTTCTTACTGATAAGCTGAGGTTCTCCAGACATTCTGGAAATTTTCAGTACAAGCACGAATTACTTTTTTGACCTCAGTGAGATGTATACATTTAACCATAAAAAAGCTATTAAGCAGAGATTTTACAAAGTGCCATAGTCACCTAGTAAAAGTCAAGTATGATTTTCCTAGCAAGTTGTCATAGCAAAAAACACCACACTGTACATCTCAGACCAAACATGAAGATGCATTTCCCACTGGAGACTTTCCCCAAAACTCTCCAAAATCTGACATTTGTTTATAACTCCTGAGAATGATGAAATAGTGCTGAAATACTTGTGCAGGGAAGCTCTTTATTGCTGCCTTGGAGATGCAATGCCATTTTGTGGCCTTACATGACTCCAAGCCTAACCAGTGCTTCCCACTCCAAGCCTTGCTCTCAAATGCCTATCTAGGACAGTGGATCTCACTCCTAAGGGAAATTTTAGGACTGTCTGCCTCAGCTTCTGAGTTTCCAGGGTGACTGATGCCACCTTACTCTTTTTAAAATTCTTACAGAACTTTTATGTTATCACAGACCTTTTAACCAGTAAAAGAGGCCTAAGTTCTATCTATATATTTAATATTTCATCTCTACATGTTAAAATACTCCTAATCCATCTTTAATGCAGAAACATCTAATCTCAGCTGCTGAAAGAGACAGGGATAAGTGATCCCAAAACACCCAGAATAAAAGTTTTAGCTCAACCATAAAGATCATGGGTGGAATTAAGCTGCTGAATTTCAAAACTTAACTATTGTATCTCTTGCATGAATTTGGACCTATGCCTCATACACATTGAGGCCAAAAATTTAAAAAAATGCTTCCAATTCCTGTCGTGTAGAGCCAAAAGAAAATGGTAATTTTTCTGTATTATGTGAGCTTAAGAAAAGATGGAAAAGTACTGAAGGGTTTTATTTTCCAGATACTCACAACAAAGAAGCTGGCAAAAATTCAGTTGTCTGGTAAATATTATCAAAAGTTTTGCTTACTTTTAAATATTTTTGACAAGAACTTTACAACATTTTTATACAGAATATAAATCTAGTGTGTTTTGTTGTAATTTTAAGTCACAGTAGTTAAACCACAGGCAAGAGGTTTTCATGGGGATGAATAACCAGTAGGAGGGATGTTCTTCAGAAGCAGATTCTGGTAGAGTCCAAAATGGACTTCTTTTCATATTTACCAGTTTGATGGTTTTATAGATTTTTCTTACATTTTAATGAATTTTTGATGTACAGGTTGTCTGGATTTTTATCTATGCCTTAAAAATATTTATATACTCATTTACATTAGGAAGTCTTCTGACCAGCATGCAGAACTAGCTCTGTTATCGCAGAAACCAAGGGAGTAACAGAGAGATGTGAATATTACTATGACTTTTAAAAATCCCAATCTTACATCTTAAAATTCCCATTTGATTTAAATGTTTGAAAGGAAATAACCCCTCCAAAGATTCGTCATTGTAACAATACATCTTTACCTCGTTCTCCCAAAGGTGCTCTCTCAAATCAAAATGGAAACAAACCTCTAAAAGATCTAAATAGTTCCCTTTTATGTATCTTTTCCTCTAATGAAAAAGAAAGTTGCTTAAGACTTTTGAGGTTTTCTTCACAGATTATGGTTGAGACTGAGAGCAGGCCCTCAGCAGGAAGAGGATGGGTAAGGTGACAGCAGCAAAGTTCTCGTGTCCTTCTGCTGAAGGAGCACCTTTCCTGCATCTCCAGAGCTCTCTGCTCTTATGGACATCCTCCCTCCCTGGCTATACTGCCCTGCATGGCACATTGCTCATCTCCACACAAAAGGGAATGAAGTTGAGACACAAATACATTTCTCTTGACATCATAAGCAGACCCTGTCTTGCCACATTGGGGTAAATTATAAACCAGACTTACATTTTAAAGAACTAAAAAGAGATAATGTGAAAAGAAAAATTTTAAAGTCCATTTTCAATCAAATATAGAAAGAAAGAAACACACAGAAAGAACTATAATGATAAAAATATTAAACAGTATTCATCATAGATGTTAACTAATGGAAGCCTATTTTATAATATCTGGCGACTTAATAAAAGAAAACCTACCTCCACGACCAAAATTCCCAAGATCATTGGGTCCACTAGTGCTGTTATTTACTGGCAGACTGGTGGCAGGCCAAGAGTCTGCAAGCCAAGGATAACTGGGGTCACTGGCATTCAACAGACCTGGTCGACTGAAGCAGAATAAGAAAAAGAGATATACACACAAATATATATATATATAAAATTACAATATCTGTGAGATAAGTAGTGATGGAAGAGGGCATATTACTGTTCTTCTAACATCATAGGTAACTAACAGTTTAGGAGACTTTAATTTATTTCAAATTACAATTGTATACCCTTTGAAGATTTAAAGACCTTGAGCAGTTAATTAAGGTTATATACAAATCAACTTTGTCAGTAGAACTGGGACTAGGCATCCGTAGTGACTCTGCCAGAATCCAAATGAACTCTGTTGTCTGTGTGAAACAGGAGTTAGGCAGCACCATCACGGGATCCTACGCCAGGGCTGAATGATAAATTACCACCTCAAGGGAGCCATCACTCAAACTGATTGCTCCATATCAGCCATTTCCAGGACTTTGGGCTACTATTTCTTCCTTCCCTTGCATCCCAAATGCACGCCTGTCATCTACAGGCTGGTAACTCTTTCTTTGAGCACTCTTGGATGGTTTAGAGGCAAACAGGTTTGAGGAGGATTAATGGAAATTCCACAGCTATCTGTGTATGCCACTAGTGCATGGCTTTTATATCCCTGTAACTCCCAGCTTTGAGAGCGGTGTTAAACGGGGAGCATGGTGAAAGACAAGGCACACTCAGGCCATAAGGCACCGTGCCTCTCTCTCACTCCAGGATAAACAGAAATTTAGCAAAGCAGGTGGATTGTTTGTATTTGTGTTCAGCAGAGGAAACAAATCATTTGCCGCAGACACCCTTTTCCCCTGAATGAAAACAAAAAGCTGTCCGCAGTTCCGTGGTTTTCCTGGGTTATTAAAGCACTCATGAAGTTGGAGCAACATCTCCCATCATTGAACATTACAGACCCCTGCCTGGAACAGTCCCTAAGAGGAACATCGGTTTCCTTGGAAACGGCAATAAGACGACCCAGCCGCATTCTTGCCACATCCACTCGCTCTCATTAGGCCTAATCTCTTTTTGCTAAAATATTGATTAAACAGGAGATTGGAAGTTATTACCAGGGCCTAATTACAATCTCCATATTGGCAAAGGGAAAATAGATGAGGATATATGGGCCCGTTATCAGCTTTTATCAATTTCAATTGAGTAGCCAAAGTTGTGGAATCCAGTCCTATCAATCTACAGCCTATTCATCATCCATGAATCATTTATTTTGTGATCGATTAAGTGTAATTGTTCACTCACAGCAATTTAGGGGGAGCCAATAAGGAGTCTTAAACAACAGCAACTTCATTTGCTAATGTCTAATTAATGCAATAAACATCCCAGTAACAAATGAACACATTCTTTGTGATATTTACTACTAATTTCTTCCAGGACATCTGGGAGATATGAAACATCTGGGCTTGCTTCTTCCAAAGTGCACATCAGATAGGTCATTAAACCTTGTGGTAAGCTACTTAACTCCTCCTAGTGCTATCAGTCTTCCCAACGATGGGATATGACCCAAGTGCATCACCTACAGCATTTTTCAGATCCCTTATTTTAAAAATAAACACAGTGGAAAGACCTTTATACAGAGAAACATACCTTCCATTGCTCATTAGTCCTCCATCTCCTCTTTGGAAGGTGACTGTGTTTTGGTTGGAAAAAAAAAACAAAACAAACGTACACACGCACACACATATAAGACAGGGAAAAATCAATTAGTAATAATTAGAAGTAACAATTCAAACTGCTCAGTGTCCAAGGTCAGAGGTCTCTTGGCATCATCCCATAATAAAGTACAGAAATGACAAGAAGAGGCTCAAGCACATTGGGGCTACAGTTCATTTAGGATTTCACTGCACATTACTGATTGACACCATGTTATTGATTGCTCTGTGCCTTGCAAGGCAAAGCAGCCACCTGGTCAAAAGGCCTGAATTCACCACAGGCCCCTTCATATGACTTTGCATTGCAAGTCTGAGCCATGTGATGAAATTGTTTTCTTGGCACGCTTCTGCTTCAGTACATAATGACATTGCACCAGTGAGTTAATAACATCATGTTGTAATGCAGTAATATAATATCACCACACAAATATGTCATCTCCCAGGACAAACACAAAGGTGCCAGCTCTATTACAGCTGAAGGGATGGAAAAAAGCATCCAGCTGCACCTTTTCCATTAAAAGTACAGTTTAAGAACTAGCACCCACACATTAATGCACACATGCCAGTGTCACTGGGAAGAGAAAGTGTTTCCAGTCTTCCATCCATGGGGGATGCCAAGGACATAATCAGAGGGAGACAATTGTTTTTATGTCTCCATTCATGGGTGTTTGACAAAAACCAGCCTCTCCCTTATCTATCTTATTAACAGGATTATATTTCAGGGCAATATATGCAAACCCACACAACTGGTGAGATGCTAATTGACAACATTTGATCTTTCTGAAACGCTGAAAAAATATTTTGAATCAAGGCCAACAGACTACTGTGGTTCTCAGTGGCAATATCCCATTATTTATTGTCAGGCACAGATAAGGCAGACTATTAAATTATACCAATGTCCTGGACACCTGCACCCTCTTACAGACCCCTAACTGGATGAGAGTTTAAATTTCAGTGAGGAATGGAAGAGTTTGTGACCAGTTTAATTTAAAATAGACCTTCTTTCAGAAATACTATTTACCTTTGTAAGACAGGTGCTCCCATCATTAAATAATAGCTCCCAGATCATTTGCAAGATTTTCCAAGTATTAGTCCAAACTACACTAACACAGGATTAGGCTATTATACACTATTCTAATCAGAAAAAATTACTACAGCCAATAGAAATTCTGTGTTCATTAAAAAAATAAGCAATGACATAAAGCCACTGGGAAAACTCTTCCAGTACCTTATAGAATCCTTGTTTCTTTATTAACTCCTAGGGTAATTTCACAGTGTACATTCAGCAAAGGGGACAAAACTGGCCCCTCTGGAAGCTCTGCTGGAAGAATAGTAGGGTGATTAATTACCCTTCACTGCACAGCAGACTAATACCAATATCAGAAAATCACTGCAGTCATATGTCACATCAAAATGGTTAATAGCTGAATTTTGAAAGGGTGTAATCAAACCAATTAATGAAAAGAAAATCAAAATGCAAGTATGGAAAGTACTAAATAAAGGTCTGCTTTGAAAAACAAGACGTGGTAAAACATTGTGGGAAATTAATTTTAGAGGCAATGCTACTTTCATTCACGTGGTATCTAACAGGCTGTCAAATGACTACCACTCATTGCTTAAAAGTGAATAATCTGAAGTGCTGTGCACATCATATGTGATTATGCAAAGTGTGGGTACTGCCTGGCTTTGTTTTCAAGTATCTTGGCCAATAGTACATNCATCTGGAAAGTTCTTATCCATCACTTGTGCCTAAAATATTTGCCTAATTGTTTTTTGGTCTTTTTTAATCAACTGTGAAGCAGAAGTGAAAGAGACAATGGTACAGTCTGATCTACAACCTCCACTTCATTTATATGCCTGTGTATCTTTATAAAGCAAAGCTGAAATCGAGGAGCTAGCAGGAGATTTCAGTAATATTTGCCTGACACATTTTATTTTCTGTGTAGGCAGGTATGGAAAAACTCCCAGGCATGCCATGAGAACTGCATTAAGAAGACATAGAAACCTCTTTGCTAGAGCCATAATTGCTTCATGTTGGCTGTGGCATAGGAGATTGTTGAGAAAAAAACAAGGCTCAGAGAATCTGCTCCTTTTTCTTCCATGTGTCCTGGTGGTAGGAACTGTTTCCTGTTTTGTTTTTTTTAATTTCCTGTGTTAAATCATCTTACACCCTCCCAATACGCACATCATCTTTAGAAAAAAGGTTCAGCTTGCAGTGACATTGATTTTCCTAGGGAAGACTGAGTCTGGTTCATGTGATGTGTATGGAGCGAGGAAGGAAAACAAGTTAGTTTTTTTTACCCTTCACTCTGTACACTAATGTATGCATGGTTACAATCTCAATGAGAAAATAAACTAGAAAGTATTTTATTTATTTAATGTGCTTGGTGTAAAAGGCTTTGGAATATCAACTAAGCATGCCAAAATTCCTCTTGAATTGTGGCCATGTCACTGGGATGCTACAAAACCCCTCGATATTCCTGATGCCAACCATAATTGGGCTACCTGAGGCTGGATAGAGAAGGTGCCTTTCTTTTAGCATCAATGTTGTGAAAGGCAAGACAGCTAACAACAGAAGATATGGTCAGGCTGCCAGAAAAAGCACTATGTTTATCATTCCTGCCATACATTTTGTCAGCATTTTTTCCTGCAGTTTGATTTCTGCAATTACAAAACAAGTCTAAATGCCTGAACAGGAGCATACTTAATGCAATGCAGGCTTGTAGATGTCACTGTAAAAATAAAACACACAGACAGCTGGCTTTATTCATCCTATCTCCACTTCAAAAAGAAGCAGAGCAATTTCAAGGGGCAATGTAAGAGGAGGAAGGGAAGGATGTCCCTATCACTGACCCACGCATCTTCCTTGCTTTTTATCACCAAGGAAGCAAAAAAGCTCTTTCAGCAGTCT
>VZTT01014724.1:32693-57925 GCA_013400855.1 Buphagus erythrorhynchus | reverse complement strand
TTCATGATATCTCATGTGCTAGATAGTATTTTCATCTCTAAAAATTACTATTGTGATTTATGCATTTCTACAGGAAAAACAAATAGCAGAAGTAGCCCAATAGAAGGTTACAGGATTAATTTGCACCTAAATTCAACAAAATCTTAGCCATAGAAAAATGACCAGGTCCAGAACAGGTAAGAAAATGAATGAATAAAAACATGCTCCTGTTTGCAGCAGTCAAATTATAACAGTTTGCCCACAGAAAGATGAAAACAGAGAGATAACTGATTATTCTTACAACAGAATTTCTGGTGATGACCAGATCTTTAGACTTTCCCTTCAGCTGTTGATTAACAGCCAAGAAACCCAAAGAACACGCACCACTGACTAACAAGGATCTTTGGGTGACCAGAAGTTGCTCTGATGCAGCAACTGGACAAAATTCATTGTAGTGGGACATATAAATGCCCTGAGAAGTCCTCTGTCTCTTATCTACTTTCCAGACCTGATAACACCTCTGATACTTGCTTTAGACACAAAGCACTTCAGAAGTTTTTCCGTAGCCCTCCTGTTGGTTGTCTGGCACAGCTCGTTTAAGTGGCTGACTGTGCAGTGAATTGAGGATGTGCTGAGAAGAGAATTCACTTCTTTGTATTGTCATTGCTTTTCCTTTTGCTGCTGATAACCCCTGTAGTTCCAGCAGCTGGAACCTAGGCTAAGGACATTTTATTAGGCACCCCATAGCCATGGCCAAAGGCCCTATCCCATCACAACTGCACACAGGCCTAAGAGAGAAATTCCTACCCCTTGTCCTCAGCACACTAAGGATGCTATAGCTGCCATTTCATGCCTCTGTCCCTATTACAGCTCACCATATCCAAAGCCTGCTCACAATCTTCACTGTTCCTGCTCTTTCTTGCTCCTTTCTTCACTGCTCATCCCCACATGGCCCTGAAGCCCCCACCAATGTCCCAGCCAGATGCCCATCCCCCATGTCTCTGCCTCCCACTCCTGTCTTTTGGGCATTCAGTTCCCACCAGTACACATATTTCTCCATTCAGTATCTGAATCATCTCTCCAGTCTCCTTTCCCCATTAGCTGCTTCCACTTTGGCTGTTACTGCCACTCAATTCTCTTTCATATTTTCACTCTATCCACAGCAAACACTGCCCAGATCTGCAATAAATTTCAGCTAACCCATTTCTTGTTCTTTCCATCAATCTACCCTGATGCCTTTTATCAGTTTTGTCCCCAGGGAATTATTTGCCCTTTACTTGGCCCCTATAAAACTGTTGAAGTAACTGTATTCCTATCATGTCTACCCATCTATCTTCAGCATTTATGGTCCTCAGGTCATTACAGAGCATAGGTACCGCTACCTTTCCTGAGATCACCAATTACCATTGGAGACACTTCTTTAAAGCTCAACCCATTAATTACATATTCTTGTTAGTAGTCTCACCTCTTTCTTACTAGCTCATATATACATTTCAATACCTTTACCAATCTATGAACAAAGAAAAAGCCCACAGGACTTACATTTGTAGGTACTTTCTGCCAGGCAGAGCTGAAAAGCTTCCAAGAATAGCAGTGCTCTCCTCCACCCTCGCAGATTGCCAGAGGCTGCCACAGGCTGGGGCACAGCCCAGAAAAGTTCATCTGTTGACTTGAGTGGTCAGTGAATAGGGTCTGCTGCCTTATTTCTTTATTTGTAAGAGCAGACGAGAGCAACACAACTAAGCAAACATTTTTAAGATTTAGGAGAGGGATTTTTTTCATCTGCTCATTTCATTCATGGTGTACCATGACTCATGGAGTTCATGGGTGTGACTCTAGAAAGCAGAAAGCCCACAAATATTCTGTACAGCACTCACTGGTGGAAAGAAATGCAAATGCTCACAGCCAGCAAGCAGCTAACTTACCTCATCCATTACCTCAATCGGTGTATTCTCATGTGTACAGAAACCTTCTTAGGTAGATCTAAAATGAGACAGTGATTGATTATGGAAGCAATTGTTATGTAACTTAAACATTATCTCCGTTTCCACAACCCTAATCACGAAGTTCCAAATGCATTCAAGTGACAAACCAATTTAAAAACAATTTGACTCCCAAGACAATCACAACAGGGAAACACTTTAAACTGAGCAGGTATTTCAATGCAATTAGCACAATTAACCCTTTGTCACAGCAGCAAATCAAGAATTTTCACCTCTCACTGTTTCTTTAAGATATCTGCAATTGGTAAAGTGACTTCCGGCAGGGAGGAGTTAACACTTCAGCAATCTCTCCCTTACAGATTTTTAACAGTCACCAGGTGGCAAAATCTATTTATACACCATATGTTTGTAATAGGATCTCAATTTGTAAGATACAACATAAAATTTCTCGAATGAATATACTGAACAGAATAGCATGGCAACTGAAGCTGCAATAACATGATAAAACATATTAAAATCAGTGTTAATATAATAATCAGCTGTGTTTTGTTCCATATGGCAATTTATGTTAACAGTTAAGCCAAACCCCATCTGCCTCTTCAAAAGCTGAATATAATAAAGGAAGAAAGGTCACGATCATGAACTTCTGCCTCCAAGTCCCACCGTGTGTATTTAATAATGAATGTATAGCTCAGTGGTTCTCTATATGATGCGTTTCAAAGAAGGAGGCAAGGGTTTTTCCTTCATATTAAAAGTAGCTGTTTCCCAGAGAAACTAGCTCCCTATTTCCTAACTTACTAAAAGAGCCTTATGGAAGTGCACAGATGGCAGCAGAATGGTCAATGGCAGTGCAAAGAGTAGACCCAAACTTTTCCTGCACCGAAGACCCTGTCATCTCAAGGCATATCTGATTCTGCTGCTATGACAAGACAAATGGTATATTCCACACATCTAACAGGTGTGCTGTGCTACCGTTCTGCTTGTACTGAAATGCGCTGACAGTACAGCAATGGGGAACATTTGTCTTTATAACAACTGACAAGATGCATGATTACAACTGTAAGGGTATCAGGGATAAAAAAAAGGCAGGCCCTCTCTATGAGCTTAGTTATTAGTCACATGCTGAAATGCTGACCAAATCCAGGAGAACAGGAATTATTTGTAAAATTGCCCTCAAAGAATATTATCTTCCACCCGGCTTCCAATAAACAAATCAAACAGATCTAACCTGATCTAGATTTTTATTCTTTTTTTTGTGAGAATTTCTGTAAGTTTGAACTTAGCCAAGTTCAAACTATTAGTCTATCACACCTGTGGCTTTATTTTTTCAACCCTTAAAAAAATCTATTACTATGATGGATTTTTTCAGCACAAATAGCTCAGAAGAGTTGCTACCTGTGAATTTGCCCAATGTGGGCAAAATATATATACCATATTTATTTTTGAAGGAAATATAATTATCAAGCCCCATGTTCAAACAGAGGATCCTCCTCTGGTCATCTACCTTACATCTTTTCTATCTTACATCTTCTACTGCACAGAGATATGTAAAGAAAGGGTATAGATTGTCAGTTTTGTCACACATATGAGAAACAGCCTATCAAACAGTTCTTATATCAGCCTGTTAAATAGTCAGAATTCCTGAATTTTTCTTACTAAAATGTGTGCATTCCCAGCTTGCCTGGAAGTTAACCTGGAGTGTAATTTCTATGGACACATAGATCTGTAAATATAATTCTGCCATTGATGAACAGATGTGTTATCCTCTGCAACACCCAACAAATTCACCATATAAATAGCTCTAGGTTTCCCATTTGGAGCCAGGAGTTGACATATGGAAGGGCAAGAGTTTGTGTAACCTATCTGAAGGATACCCCTTCAGAGAACAAAAATAAAGAGGATTAGAAACATAGTTTACTCCTACCAACAATAATTTAAGCTTCATGAATTGCCTCCCAGGGCACAGTAAAGGCAAATTTGGGTTTTTCTCTACCTCTACCACACTATGAAAGTGTGGTTTTAGTTAAACCTTTTTCACCTGTGAGGAAATTACACATAGAGTGCCACTAGTTAGTGCACAAACAAGAGATCCTCCTGCTCCTCCAAGGATGTGGAGTACAAAAACATCAGAAGTCTCCTGCAAGAACTCTCCCAAGACTCCCACCAAGTGAGTGAATGTCCTCTCTGGACAGTGAAGACCGTCACTGTGCACATCAGTTCAGCTGCCCTGATTTATACAGCAGCAAACTGGACATAGGAGCACCAGCAGCTGCAGTTCAAGGCAGAGAACAATGTGACATAACATGGATATTATTTGCAAGGTGTTTTCCTCCAGAAGGTGCTAGTAAAAGGGATAAGTGAAAAACAATATTCTGTCTTTGAAAAAGCTCTAAGTCCCAGCACCACTCAGAGCCACACTCACGCAAATTTGCTGGGTCTTCCTACAAGCCTTGCTTTTCTGTTACCTGTCCTGTCTACAAACTTCTTGACCAGACATTTTGTCCTTGTATCTGCCTGTGAAAGCTATCAGTAAATTGTTTAACCAGGGAAACATGCAACTAATAAATAATAATCAATTAGACAAGTGGCAGAGTTCTTTCTATCACAGACAGTTATTACCTCAGGAGAGCTGCTGTGACCTCTTTCCATACTCAGTCCTGCACTGCTCTGTTTTATTTATGATAAAGTAAAACAAAAATGAATTTAGAAGGAAATTATATCACTTCAATGCCATTAAAATTGAGATATAAACCACAGAAGCCAAGATATGCAAAGACACGACTGTCATTTTTCCTGACACCATGCAGGCTGACATAGTGTCAGACTTAACTTTGAATTTCCTGGCTTTGGTGGGTTCTTGTTCTAACCCCAAGATATCATTTAAATGCAGTTTGTCGTTTCTGAATATAACTGTAACTCTTATATTATCAATAATAATAGGGTACCTTCTGTTCCTCAGGGGCAAACTCTCAAACAAATGGCTTGTGAATCAATAAATATGTTGTGCGCTGCAGCTGAATTTATTTATTCATGAGATGCTTATCTCTCTGTAAATTCCTTAGGAAATATCCTTAATCCCACCATACTGAATTGACTATTTATCAGTTTTAAATTGGACCTTATTAATTTTGTTCCGTGCTGGAAAACGTCTCTCACAATCCATCTTTGGACAGAATTGAATTTCTTTCTGTCTCCCTTTTCTCTCTCAGGGACAAAACCCAGTGGTTAAGAATGGGAAATAACAGATGGCAGCAATCTCCCATATACAAATCTGCTCTGTCTGAGTGTCCTGCAAACTCTCTTTGCAATGTACTTGCAGAAGCCTGTATGCCATGGCATAAGCACAGTCACATTTGGCTTCTCGCTTATCGATGACAGGCTGAGCTGTTTCTTCTTTTGTTTTATTGCTGGCTCATTGGCAGCTGCTGTAAGTAGAGATCAGCTCCATCACAACCAGGCACAATTATATTTATAGGCTACAGAGGTACTTACAAACCCATAAGCATAACACTGAATTCAATGCTAAGGATGTGATGTAGGTTTTACCTGCTGACTGTGGCAGGAGATGTCTTCTCAAGATTTAAGAGCTAAGAAAACAATGTTCTGCTATGGGCTCATTTGAATAATCTCACCACTCATTAAACACAGCTGCAAGGCAAGGAACGACAGGGTTCAAAGGCAGACCAGGGGAATATATTAGTAACAAAATTATTGTCAGAGCCTTTAGGTATGTTTCCCGATATTCCTCAATGTAATGTCATAAATTACAGTGGGAACAATTTTGTCATTTGCAAACACTTGAAAAGCTTAGCTGAAGATTCTGTGCTGATAGCCTTAGTAGTCTATTTTCAGAAACACTGTCTCTAGAGAATTTAAAAATATTGTACATTTTGATTAAAGACCAAAAGAGGGATTTGGTTTGGGCGTTCATGGACTATTTCACTTTATGTGATTAGTGAGTGGGAGGTCTTAGACTGTGTTCTTTTCTAAAAAATGGTTGTTGATATGATTTAAAATACATTGCCTAATTCTAGTATCTTTTAGAGGCTGCAGACTGCAGGAAAAAGGCACCATTCAGAGATTCACACAAGGTTTTGCTTGTGTTTTTACATATTATTATCATCCAGCTACTTTTCTGGCCACATGGCATCCACTGGCTCATCAGAAATGCGTCATTCTCCGCCTTTTTGGCAAACTCTCCCCAATACACCTGTTAGGACAGGCAGCGAGCACAGCAATGGGGCAGTCTCTCTTGATTCAGCTCCTGTGATCAGAGGGTGCCAAAATGCTTCAGGGCTATCAAAGTGTTGACGTCTCCAGTGCAATTTTCATCTTTGCTAAATAAAATAAACTTTCCAATATGGCTCAGGAGATTGGAGTAGTGTCTTTTTTCTTCTCTGCAAATAAGAACTGCTGCCATCCTTTAATATTTATCAACCCGAATCCAGAGGGAAATATTCAGCTGCTCATTTTCCAGAATACGTGTTTATTCTCACCCCCAAAAAAGCTCCTGCATTCTATGAGGCAAAGAAATTCAAATGCATGTGATTTGAGAGAAGGGGGATATTACAAGTGCTTGGAGGCCTATGTGGCAAGTGGCCATATTTTAGATCTGCCAGTGTAATCAGAAGCAGAGTGACTGGAAGGTGTTTTCCATGAAATACCTCTCTGATGCTAAATCCAGGGACTGGGGCATTGTTCGTGGAAACACTGTCATTTTTAAAGAAAATGTACTTGTTTACACATCATAAAAAATTTAATAGGTACTTCTCCTTTAGGGACAAGTGCGGATGACTAGAGCTAAAGAAAATTATTTTCTGGATCCGTCAAGTGAGAGGGACCACCAAAAAGAAAAAGACTGTAAGTGCTGCTTATAGAGTGTTTCACTTTTGACTTTGGTGAAACAGGTAAAGGAAATGCTTTGTATGGAAGAGATACAGGAGCTCCCAATAAGGCTTTGCTTTACACAGCACTCAGGCACCCACTTATCTTTCAACCTTACAGCGAGTAGTAATGCTGACTCCCGAAGGACATGCTTACAGCTGAGCATAGTCTTCAGCCTGGATGGAGAAAAGGAGCTGGCACAGTGGCAGTGTGACATGCTGTGCCTTGCTGTGTCTTCTGTGTCCCTGACTCCCCTCCTTTCCTAGGCCAGAGAGTAAAGGACGTCTCCAGGCAGCAGGAATTATTCTGCAGCAGAGATCAGTGGGCACACAAATGAAGTTTGATTATATTCACTGTTGCTTTAAGTCTTGTTTTGGTCCTGCAGATGCTTTGCTTAACCCTGCAAAAATCATTTGCAGTCAAATTCACAGGCAAAAGTCCTTTGTTAACAGCAAGCCAATACCAGCTGCTTTTAGCTTTTCTGTGGGGGAACAAATGTCACAAAAAGAAGGAAAGAGAATATGCTTTTATTTTTATTTCATAGGGAATTAAAAGCACTAAAAGCCATGGGCCTATCTCACTACACAATTTAATTAGACTATTTTTCAGTGGTTTGTTTATTTCTCTTATTCATATTTAATGTGGCTGCAAACAGCAAGCAAGGAGTTTGGTTCACCAGTGTAATGATGCATTATGCTAGCCACTAAACTCCTGAGACTTTGTGATCCTGGCATTCATGGTCAGGTCAGCTCCTATTATTCAGTTTCTGGAGTCACATGTGAAGAATATTAGCATTTGTTCTTCCAGCAAGGGGAGGGAGAGCACACAGGCAGCACGCCGGTGGATGCTGTTGCTAGGCAGGAGCCAGAGTCCTGCGGTAGGGTCACGCTCGCTCCCCCGCATGTGGCACCCGGTGTCATCGCAAATTACTGGACACGGGCTGAAGAAAGCAGAACCACATTCTCTGGAAGGACAGAGGAAAAAGAGTGGATGGAAGAAGTACGGTGTTTAGAGTAAATCTTTGCCATTACGCAGCAGAAGGGGCCATGCTCATCCTTGGCTTTTAGCATGGCTCGTTCTGCTGAGAGAACAAACAGCACAAAAGGACAGACAGAGCTGCTTGTGCCAGGGGCCTTGAGCTGCTCGTTGCCCCCTCCAGCCACTTGGAGAAAATATTGAAACTGAAACATGCACCCAAACGTTCAGGTTTCCAATAAAAGAGAACTGCAGTTGTTGTGATTTGGAAATCCTTGCCCTAGTCATCCCAGATCCCTATTAAACATATCTGCTGCCCTTGAGTTTTTCCGGGCCCTGAGAGCTCTTCAGACACTGTGCTCCAGGGTAATAATTTCACTATCTGAGAGAGAGAAAGCAGAGTTGCCTGGGGCATCTGCCAATAACAGGAACGTGACAAGTGGAATTTATGTTTTGGTTTTTTGGGCCTTTCTTTTTAGTGACTTTTTTTAAAGTCAAGCTTTGATAATCTAGCGGTAGTACTGATCAACTTAATTTTCTCAAGTTGGTTACACATTGCAATTTCTAGAGTACTTTTCTGTGAGTGTATGTAACAAATGTTGGATTTCATCTGACAGAAATGGATATTTTTAGGAATTTTTTGAGGACAAAAGGCAAACTGACAATGCCGTGGCACCTTTGTCTGAGTTTTAGAAAGTTAAAAGACCTATTGAGAATTCTCAAATATTAATTCCCATTTCTAGCTAATGTAAGAAATAAATTTGGAATAGGATAATAATAACAAAAATAACTACCCACTTCTTATGCAGAAAAGTTTCAAAATCTTTGTCGCAGGAAAGAAATAACTCTGAGAAAAAAAAACAATATTCTAATAAAATCTGAAATGTTATTGCAGTCATATCATACAGCAATGATATAATGGATTATGAATGATGAAGGCAATAAAATTATGACTCTAAAGCAGCTCACCATACACAGGGCTTTCCAGCCAAAGCCGGTGTTGACATACAACTAATGGTCTTGTGCTTTGAGAATTTTTTGCATATCTGAAAAAGAACTATCCTGGCTTTGAAATCGGTACATAAAAATATAATGGGGAAAAAAATCAATGGAGTTGAACCTGAATGCTATTTTAAGCAGAGGAAGGCAAAAGTCTCTGCATGGAATATGGACAAAGCTTCTGGAGAGGGCTGATGAATATCTTCCTGGTGCTTCAGAGCAGAACACAGAAAACAGTCAGACGAAGTCAGTAATTCCATGAAATGACCATGATGTACTTTAAAAACAGAGCTTCAAACAAAAGCAAAGCATGTAACAAGTTCTGGGATTGGAATACATGTTGCAATCAATTGATGCTGGCCTAAGGTGTGCCTGGTGTGGGTTGCAGGCAAGGAAGTTGTAACCTGTGTTGGGATTTGGTTCTGATTTTGGTCCTGATTTGGTTCCTGCACTCTCTCCCTAAGAAAGAGTAGTGTTGAAAACACAGCCTTGCCCCAGTGGCAAAGAATAGAAATGTGAAGGCCGTTGACCATATAGAACTTTATCTTGTGATTAGACTGGCCAGTCAGACCTAGGAAAATGCACAACAGAAATACTGGATATGAATGCACCAGGATTATATCTATAGTGTTCCTTAAACCTTGATATGGCTAGTCTGGAGAGGACCATTGAACAGAAAAGAGAGATTAATTCAGACCTTATGGCTGCTTTAATATGAAAGTGAAGAGAAAATTCTCAAGAGGTACTCAGAAACTTGTAAGACTTGTTTATCTCCCTGAGAGTGAGATAAACAATCACAATTATTCATACCTTTCTGTCTGTATGCAGACTTTCCAAAATACATGCTATTGAAACATGATCTTGACATCTGTGTATATAATCAGTTTCAAGTCCAGGGCAAAAGACTGGCATTTCAGAGAGTTTCTTAGTCAATGCCATTATGAGCACACATTATAACAGTAATGATAGTGAAAACAATGCAAATAAATGCAGGAAATGCAGACAGACTATAACTTGCATACAGCATTGATATAAAAGGATTATTTAATTTCATTGCTTTACATGGCTATGGAACAAGCCTTTGTAACTCTTTAGCAACATTAGCAGTGCTGAGTGAGATGATTTACATTATACAGCTGAAATGATGAAAGTCTAGAGCTGTAGTCTACAGTAAGCTAGGCTGGACTGCAGTCAGGATACTCCCTTAAGTAACACTACTGAAAGCTCATCGAATGCAATTTTGGGATCTCTAAGGAGAGAGATCTGCAGAGGAGCAAGCTAACTGCTCTGCAATTCATCTGAAAAGCAGTTCATCACCACAGTGGAGACATTCAGTCTTACAGCCAAGGCACTCTTGGGCATTTGGGAGATCTTGGGCATTTGGGAGATCTTGGGCATTTGGGAGTTTGACTCCCCACTCTGCAGAACAGAGAAGAAATAAATACATCTTTCCAGAACTCCACTTCTGCCATGACACACATGGCCACAACCAGCCATCTGCCTTCCAGCCTTTGCCTGCTTTGTCAAGAAAGCAGAAATTGGATGTGATGAGCTGTCTTTGTACACATCTATCCCTATGTGACTCTTTCATTAGTGGGAGTTGTTCCTGCTCTGGGGAACCAGCTTCTTAGGCTGGGGCAATGTGGTGGCACTTTGCATCATGACCCGTGTGTGTGGGAAACAGCAGAAAGTGACAGGTACCCCAGGGGGTAACCACAGGGATGACCCTGACAAAAAAAGGGCTCTCCTGATGGATGCTGGTGGCCTGCACTGATGGCTATTCCAACAAAGAGGCTCCCATGCCAGGCATGCCTCCATAGAAGATCTGGGCTCCTCAACCATTGCTGAGGCTCAAAAGCAGAAGAGAGGCTCAACGCTTCAATGCAAACATGAGAGGGACAAATATCACTATAAAAGAGATCAGGGCTGAGGCCAAAAACAAGTGACATTTGATGGGTCTGATCTGGAAGCACGAGCAAAAGCAACAGTAGCCAGATAGTACAAGAGCTTATGAAGAATAAGTCAGAAATACTGAGGGACTTGCTGCTAGACATATTAATCTGGAATTAAATAATATTATGTATTTCAAAGGAGGCATAATAAAATCCCCAGATACATTACTATAAATCATCTAATTTTAACCCCCTAAAATATTCATATTTCTAAAGTGGTCTGATAGTTAAGTCTAGAGATAGGACATTCAAAGATTTAATTTAATTAGCTGTAGAATTATAGGCGTTTAGTCTAAGTCAAGAAAGACAGCCATAGTGGTTGCCTAAGAATAACGTGTAAGACTTTAAGCTCATCCAGACTAAAATTTTCTAATCACAAACTGCCAGTAAGCTTTTGAAATAGGTGCTACCATATGATCTGGGAAACAGAAGAAAACACTTCAGAATTAATCATATTAAATAATAAACTCAGCAGCTTAAGGAAAAGAAAATATAAAAAAGCAGGCACTCTTAGGAAAACAAAAACACTAAAGAGAGTGGACCAGAAGGATGAAGAAGCTGTCCCACACTAATTCTTTATCAGTAGAAATGCAGCCAACCAAACTGTTGCAATAAATCTGGATTACTATGCTGAGATGAAACAGACAGAGAAAATACATCTGTCTGAGTTCTAATAATTAATATCTTTAACATAAAGAAAAAATGATTGGGTTAATTCTAACAACTGTTTGAAAGCTTTGAAAAAAGAAACTCTCAATCATCTACAGAAAACATATTCATAAGGTCAAATTGCCTGTAGTAGGTTGTTAGAGTGATATGATGAATTAAATAAATGGCTATTTCTCCTTTACAATAAGAATAGCTGACAAATATATCAATATTTCTCTAATTTTTATGAGCAGATGAAATATTTAAGCTAGACACTGAACATGGGAATCTGTACCTTTTAATTTGTGTGAAATGGTCAATCTGAAATAAAATTAGTCTATGCAAAAAAACACAAGCTACAGAAACCAAAAATACAGCATAAAACCAAACACTGCAGTTTTGAAAATAAACGTTAAGTAATGGAAAGTGCATGTGTTCAGACAGCACTGTGTGACAAGTTGCCAGATGGGAACCCTTGAGGGCATAAGGGAAGTGTCTTGGGATCTGTCTTCTTCCTCTGCACCCAGGTGTATGGATGTGAGCTGATACGAGTGAATTCAGCCCTTAAAAGCCCAATTAACATCCCTCTAGTAGTTTTCCCTGTTCTCCTGTGGTGGCTTTGGCTGGAGTAGTTAATTTTCTTCATAGTAGCTGGTATGGGGCTGTTTTAGATTTATGCTGAAACCAGTGTTGATAATAGAGAGATGTTTTAGTTACTGCTGAGCAGCTCTTTCACAGAGCCAAGGTCTTTTCTGCTTCTTGCAGAAAAGCAAGAAGCCTCCAGAGGGGAGGCTGGGGATGTGCAAGAATTTGAGAGGGGGCACTGCTAGATCAGCTGACCACACTGACTAAAGGGACATTCAAGACCATATGCTGTCATGTTCAGTATATAAATTTGGGAGAAAAAGGAGGAAGGAGGGATGATGATGTTGGTTAGAGCCTGAGGCTAATAACACCAAGGCTGTGGGTTTGATCCCTGCATGGGCCATTCACTTTAGAGCTGGATTCAGTGATCCTTGAGAGTCTCTTCCAACTCAGAATATTCTGTGATTCTGTCTTCCCAAGTGATGGAATCCTACTTTCCTGGAGATGGCTGAACACCTGTTTGTCTATGGGAAGAAGCAAAATAATTTCTAATGTTTTTCTTGCACATCCAGTTTTACTTTACCTATTAACCTGTCTTTAACTCAACCTGTAATTTTTTGCTACATCCTTCTTTATTTTCCCCCATCTCACTGGAGTGGGGTAGGGAGTGAGTGGCTACATGGGCATGAGGATGGGGTTAAACCATGATGCTTCCTTGGAGTTCTCCCTTTTGCTAAGCATTCAAAGGAAATTAATGCATAGCATCAGAAAAATGACAAAAAATTGGAACAAATGGATGGAATTCAGAGCAAGAAGTATTTCAGAAAACAGGTGAAGGAGAGAAGAGGTTAATTCTATGGGGTAGCAACTATGGGACTCTGGGATCAATGATCTAGGGGCCTGGAATTTGTAGGCATATTTTCTTATATATTTTGTACATAAAGGCAGGATACCTGTGGTCTCTAGTGGAAAGCTCACTGAAGCCAGTGGTTTCAGTGGTTTAGAGTCCCTGTTAAGTCAATGGAGTGAATAAGCACTCCAATGGTGGCTTCTTTTTATCCTAATATAGGTGACTGGAAAATAGGTCAGATTATTCACACTTTAAAAACTGCTTATTTAATTCATGTGGATAAAAGAGATCTGTCTGATATAGTCTATATGGATGTCCAAAAGTCATTCAGCAAGATTCTTCCACAAAATTACCTAAAGTATCTAAATGGGTGTGGGATAAAAAGTTGTTGCACAAATAAACAACTGATTAAAGGATTGGAAGAAAGGGTAAGAGTAAATAGCCAATTTTCACAGTGGAGGGAGGTCACCAGTGGAGTCCTACAGGGACTATGCTGGAACTCATGCTGTTTAAGATATTCTTAAAATGCTGTGAAGCAGTGGCTGTGGAAGTGTGGGCAATGAAGTGGCAAAGTTTACTGAGAATACTGGGTTGTTCATGGTCAGAAAGTTGAAGACCAGCAGGGGAAAAAGGTTTAAGGACCTCTTAAAGCTGAATGGCTGGGCATCATAACTCAGTGTAGAGAAAGATACAATGATGAAAACTTGTGATACAAAATTGGGCAATTTTGTCTGATATTACCCTTTAGGACCAAGATGCCAGGCTTCTAGTGGATAAGTAGAGAATTTCTTGAAAATCTTAGCAAGGAGTAGTTATGATCAAAAAACAAATTGCCAGCATAAAGAACTATAAGGAGAAGAACACAGATCAAACCAGAAAACAACATGATGCTTTGAAAAGCAGTGACTGAAAGAGGCAGAAGATTATGAACTTGTGAAGGGCAGGGTTAGACCATTCCAGAAAGAGTTTACAGTCTGTTCCTGTACAAGAACAAGAAAGCATCAATATTCATTCAGGGATGGTATGTTCATAAAAGCAAAATTAAAGCAAGTTGTTCTTCACACAACTAATATTTCAGCTCTGGAATTTCTTGCTTCAGATTGCTGGGGGTTTACATAACCCTCAGCAATCTGAAGCATGCTTACAGAGATTCAAAAAGCAACATGTCCAATGAAGAGAATACATGTTTGAGGGTATTTAATTGCAAAATAAATAAATAATAAAACTGTCCCAAAATCCTGAATGTATTGGTTTATGAAACTACTGACCTGCGACTTATAGAATGCTTGGAGAATATTTTTGTAGTATCATAGTTAGCCAACAGCTTTTCAAACTCATCCTTTGGCATCTGCTGTCAGCCACTGCTGGGGTAAGACACTGGGCTGGATAGATCTTTTTCTGATCTCAGTCTGGTTGCTCTTATATTATATAATGTGAATAAAAGGACATTCTTGACAAAACTTTGTCTTTTGTGCCACAGTGACTTCCATGTTCAGTGTTGGAATTATAAAAGTTCACCTCAAATGTGAAATAGAAAACTGAGTAATTTCAAAGGACAAAATGTAGAATGTAAAAAAATGAAGCAAAAAGCCAAAGAAAAGTATTTGAAAGAACAAGCACGCACACACACACGCATACACACACACTGCTGTAATGGTTACCAGATCTGCAAAACACAGGAGATGGAAAACGGAGAAACTAAGAGTGACAATACAGTGAGTCCTTTAAAAGAAATAATAAGCTCACACTGGGCTGCACAGAAAACTAGTTCCCTTGACTACCAGAGACTTTTAGAATGGAAATAAACCCAGAGGTGACTGAGAGAAAGAGAGGTGCAGAAAGAAAGGAAAACAGAGACTCCAATTAAAATGCACCAAGAGGCTGAAAAGATTCATGAGGACACCTCAGATGACGTTATGCAAAAGACTGGGCAGCAAGTAGACTTCATTGTGCCAACATGAATGCACAGAGAGTAAAAATGGTTGGAAATCATTGCCACCGTGCAAAGTACCAGAGACAGAAACGCTGGGAGGCTGTGACCATTTGTGATGCACCCAGCAGAGCCTGACAGCAATGGGCAATTGATGTATTTGAACATGGAGGAAACCACTGCCTGCTGATAATTGATTATTACAGTTGTTCTTTTGAAACTAACAAAAGTAAGCAACACATTATCCAGCACTCTAGAGAATCACACTGAGGTAGTAGTCATCAAACACTGCATTTGTGATGAGTTCATTTGAGCTAATGGGTCACCATACACATTGGAGGAATTTTTAAGGTTTTTAAAGTACCAGGGTTTCAGATGCAGCTGGTAGTTCTTATTACTGATAGTTTTATGGGCTGGTCAACATTATTAATAGCCAAAAAGATATTAATTCAGAGAAGATCTTCCTTGAGGTTTACTGACATGCCCCTGTGGAATCAAATGCTTTACTGGCTGAGGTGCTAATAAGCTGAAAGCTCTATTCATAAGTCCCATGGTATGTTCCTTCTACAGCCCAGAGCTGCAGAAAACAGCCAAGTTGCACAGATGGGAGCAGACTGGGGAAGGAGAGAGCAAGCCCAGCATGATCATTCAAGAAACTGCAGCACAGTTCTAGGTAACTCAGAGATAATGGCATGACTGGCGGTATCCTTCTGTGGAAACAGCATTTGTGGAAAAATTCACTTTATCTGCAATACAGGTAGAAAACAGAGAGAAATGAGATTTAACCTCAAATGTAAGAAGATAGTCCTGTCCATGCAACTACTCTTCTGCTCTGATAAAAATCTTATTCTTGATCCTCAACAGCATCTGAAAAACTCAACAGCTGCAATCTCTCTTTAAAGCCACCCACTACACAGAAGGGAAATGACTCATACCTGAGCATCAAGTGATACAAGTGAACCATACTACGCCACTCAAAAAGTTCAGCCCAAACATCTGACATTTCAATGTTGTGATTACTCAGAAACATTGGTAAGAGCATTTCCAGTTTTATGCCATTTTCATGCATCATTAGATAACTGATGCAACATCATTTAGAGAAAAGCTCTTAAAATTACTCCAGGAGATTGTTCTCTGCTCACTCGATCAGCACGGGTGCTGAGTTCAGATGCTGAGAGCAAAGGGTGTTTTTGAAAGCCTGAATAAAAAAAACTGTTTAAGTTTACATGTGTGGAGTGT
The DNA here is from genome assembly GCA_013400855.1 of Buphagus erythrorhynchus. Taxonomy (NCBI): domain Eukaryota; kingdom Metazoa; phylum Chordata; class Aves; order Passeriformes; family Sturnidae; genus Buphagus; species Buphagus erythrorhynchus. The sequence goes on along the minus strand of VZTT01014724.1, from coordinate 41,941 downwards.
CATTCAAGTGAGCAGTCCGAATAAGACAAAATATAGGTCAAATAATAAATATGAAAATAAATAAGAAAAGTTACACTCAAATCAGAAATTCACAGCTGTGCTGTGGAGGGGTTGGGGAAGATCTGTGTTGCTGAGCTGTATCTCTTTCATCTCGCAGAGGGAGAGGAAAGCCTGTGATCCTGAAGCCACGCCACAGATTTTACCTCATATATACATTGCCTCAGCTAAGAATTCATTTAAATTAAGAGCATTGAATATTACAAAGCAATGCATTCAGGTAGGAAGGTGATTATGGTACTCTGTAAAATGGTTTGCTTGAAGAATAGGCCCCTTATATTGCAGGATCAGGTTCCTTTCCATACCCTTAACACTGTCTCTAGGAGCAATCTGGCTGATAAACCACTTGGTATATGAGCTGAATGGCTCTTTTGATTCCCCTGTCTCAGCTAAATATCCACTGAACACAGCTTACGGAGCAGAGCAGGAGAAGACACTCATGTAGTCACCTAAGCTTAGGTACCTTGAACTGTCATGCATTATGACTTTTCCTCTTCTCCTTTGTGTCTGCTCTTACCCTCTTGCCCTTATTCAGCATAGATAAAATTAGTAAAATTGTAATTCATTTAAATTGGGAAATCAACTACTTGTTTCTTTGTTTGCACAATCTATTTCTGGTCCCCTCTCCTCTGTGTGACTGGGAAAGCTAGGGATAGTTTATTTTTCATGTTTGCCAGATTCTAGTGTAATGGGAGCCAGGAAACAACTGGCTTTTTGGACTGTATCACAGTAAAATTTTATATTATTGATCTCAAAGTACTGGTTACATGTTAGATCCTATGTAATGTAAAAACAGCAGAACTTGCCTCTGTTTGTGTATAATTGCAGTGTGACATTTTAACCTGACAAATATCAGACTGGGGAATATGAAGCTGATCATGTACATATATATATATATGCACACAAACACACACATACATGTAAATGAAGTAATCGTGACTGTGTTTATAAAATTTCTGTTCTTCTTAATTACAAATTTGTCATCCATATTTTGCATAAACATCTGCACTTACATTAATTTTTTGAGAACAGTATGGTCATTTAAATTTAATTAGCAGCAATACGTTTTCCTGTTATTATATTTTCCTAATAACCTGTTGTTCTCAAAGCTTTCTTTATCCTTCAGGAATTTCTTAAGTTTTCTATTCAATATTGATGAAACTTAACCCTGGTTAGTTTTCACATCTGACAAGATCATAACTCGATGTGTACTGTTATCCATTAAAAATCACTTAAGGCAATTGTGTTTAGTACTGTAACATGATAAACCTGACAATAGACTGTTAGTTCAAAAGAAAGAACCCAGTAATTTCATTTATTTTCTATTCCACAAAACATCTGCAGTGACGTGAAAGAAATGTCAAGTTAAAAATAACAATTCATGGGTCATGGTATCAACTGTGATTTCATTACATTATGTCTCTGAGCAGACTAAAGCTGCTCTGGCATTCAGACTTTAGTTGAGCTTGTAAATGAAGAAAAGCTTAGTCTATTTCAGTTTAAGATTATCAATTATTCAAATACCTACAAAGAGTCTTCATTTTCCCCACACTGCTAAAATGAGAACACAATGCAGTGTGCCCGGTGGGAGGCAGGTAAGTGCTGGTGAGCTCTGTTTGCAGTCTGAGCCTGCAGCCTCTGCGCTAGCCAGGGTGGGAAGCTGGGAGCCCGTGGCTAGTGCAGAGCTGAGGATGGCTCACCAGGCAGCTGGGGAAGCTGGACATCAGCTCAGTATCGGCATCATGCCGAGGTGGCTTCCTGCATTTTGTCTGGGAACTGTGTTGCACCTGCAGACAAGCCTTACCTGCACCTGCCAGCACTCTCCTGGGATGGTGTGCCTCGGTTCTGGGAGAAATGCTGCTTGAAAGAAAGATCTTCCAGGGCCCTTCTAAACACCTTTCCTCCTATGCTGAAGGTCAATTATTACAAAGCATATTATTACTTTTATGATAAGTAATGTACAATTATTACTTTACCACTTAGAAAAATCAATATATGAATACAAATTGAAAGAGCTGGCAATCTGACAAAAACACAGCAGAGAAAAGTACATATAACACCTTACTCCTCCAATGCATTTATGGCAGTTACATTGCAGAATCTATGACTGACAGGACGTGGTAAGCTCACGTTCTGTTCTGAGATACTTGCATCAAGAAAGAAAGATAAGTTTTATCCTTATTTCAGAACTACATTGCTTCAAATTAGCAATCCTTCAGGGCTGACCTTACTTTTAGGGAGCAAAAATTGCCAACTCCTTAGTGAGATAGACAAAGAAGAAATCTAGAAGAGCTGATACTTCAAGACATCCCTTGCTTTAAGCTATCTCCAGGAAAAATGAAGCTTAAATGCAAGAGTGATGTAGGCATATTAGAAATCCCCATAAAAAAAGGGACGGATGCTCAGAGATATGCGCAATTATAGGCACCCATTTCAGAATGTATCCACCAAGTGTCACTGCCTAGAATTTGGGAAAAATGTATCTCATATTTAAGAACGACACAGATAATAAAAATTTAAAACATTCGCAAGCAGAAAAAAATTCATAGACCAAGAAGCATTTCACCAGGGTTATTTTCTTTCCTGAAAGCATCATGTCTGCAGCTAGTGCTTGAGTGCATGCACAAATTAAGTTTACAGATTTCATAAAGCAATTTATTCTGCTTGAATGTAATAGCAGTAATTTTTCATGTAAGTCAGCAAAACACAATCCATAAAGGAAAAACTACTGGCATTATTTTAAACTCTATTGTTCTTATTCAATCCAAATGTGAACTGAAGCTAAATAATTTACTGTGTAAATTTCATTTTTAATTTTTATGCCATTGAAAAAGAAAAGAGAATGAGAGAGAGAGGGGGAATCTTCAAAGCTCTAAATCCTTGTATACTAATGCCTCAACAGTAAAATAATCTAAGGAGCGTGCTTCAGCAAAAATGATTGCTAGGATCTATAATAGGATTGTTTTAACTCAATAGTGTTTTATAAATTTTTGATTCACTCTGAGTTTTTGACAGCTTGCCAAGTTCCAGTTTTTATCTGATCATCTTTGCATTAATAATACATTACAATAAGTTTTGCTGAAAAGTGGCCACTTTTTTATCACGGAATACTTTACTTCTGCCAGCAAAATATTGGCTTGAGTTTATAATCAATTCCTGTTTTGCTTGATCATGCTTAGCACGAAACTAAAATATTTGCTGCAAGACAGATGCCAATACAAATGTCATCATTGTCGCACTCTAACGAATTCCATGCGTTGCTAAATGATCTGCCTTGCAGGTTGCAATATATATCAGACTGAAGCCCAGAGCTTCAGACACACCAGGATGTGAGTGGTTGTACTTACATGGAGTTCCCATTCCCATCCTTCAGAAATGCTTCCTCCCAGCAACAGCTTCTATTTCCATACAGACACCCTCTGAGTCACCTGTGGCTTGCTCACTGACTAGATTTAATCCAGGTGAAAATACTGAATAAAGAAAAAAAATGCCAAAAATTACTTTAGTCACCTTCCCCCATCTTCTGAGGCATGAATGAAAATTGACTTTCAAGAAAAAAGAACAAACCAACCACTAGAAAAGGAACTTATTTCGCAAGAGATTTTTCAGAAAAAAAATTAAGCTGGTTGCAATTCACATATCTTTATCTTCCATCATAATTATAATATTTATATACAGATTAATCATACTGATGAGTATCAGGAAACAGAATAGTCTGAGAAATACTACTGTCTAACCTAACTCAGTCAACTTATTTCATGAAGACATAGCACAAATTACCCCTTTGTTTGCATTGACATGCCATTCGGAAAACCCCATCCTTTTCTGGCACATCAGCCCCAGACCCTGAGTTTGCCCCGCTGGAGGAACTGAGCCAGAAGTCTTGCAATTTTCTGTTTCTGCCTTCAATGTTGAAAGCACAGCTCTTGGAAAGGTCCAGGACTGGCACTCAGCCAAAGTTCTGCACTGTTGGCAAGAGATTGCTTTGCCACATGGCCCAACCAGAGAAGGCAGCATGCACTCCTCTAGAAACTCCACAGTGTGATGATGATGGATAGCAGGTGCTCTCTGAACACGAGAAACCTTGCCACACTCTCAGCTACTCCCATTGTGAGCAATGGTAGTGACTTTTCTCAAGCCCCAAGATGACAAGTGCCGAGAGTGAGAACATACCTGGAGAATATAAATGTTGGAGCCTGTCCTAAACAAAGCTGTGCTGAGGCCCACCTGTCTGCAAGGCAAAACAAGCATGCAGAAGTGGCACAGGCACAGAGCCAATGCCAAACACCCTACCTGACCCTCACAACACTGTCTTTTCTGACATACATTACTCTTTGACATGGATGAATGCTCTGATACTTTGTCACTTTGTGAGGGTCTGCAATTGATATAATGTATTGTTCATTTCATACCCAACTTAGATATTTGAAAAGAGTGACAAAATCAAAAACTGGCATATGCAGGCACTGCAAACCAACAGATTTTGTATGTCAAGACATGCCTTAGAATTTCATAAAGTCATTCCTGATGTCCAGCCATTATTTGTAATTAACTACCACCTTCAGGCTGACCAGTTAAAAAAAAATTACATGAAAATACGAGTTTACATTTAAACACAATTACACATTATATTTATTGCTTAATATAGTAAATTTCACCTCTCCCCCAGGCAATAGGCAATTGCTCGGAGAAATAAAATATATGTGAGCCACTAAATTATGCAGGCCCTTTTAAGCACTGCATACATCTATAGTGTCCCACTGGCAGTGACACTGCAAATTGTAACATAGCAATATGGCCTTTATGAATGTAATTTTGCTACATTTGGTCATTACACAAGACCTTTCAGAAATATGTTTCATTTTTCCAAACCTTAAATTCCTTTCAGAAAAGTATGTGAAATTTTGTCTATGAAAAAGCCAGGGCTGCCAGTCCTGTGGCACGTAAGAAAACCAAGTGCCTCAAGTCTCAGCTCAGGTGATCTTGGAGAATAAACTCCCTTTATATAGTTTCATCTCACTTGGGGCCAACAAGGAAGACAAAAATGTGAGTTTGCTGCAGCTGCTATCTCCTGCCTGACAGTGACTGTCAGTCAGCTTGAAAGGAAAGGAAGATGTATCCCTCTTGTAGCAAGGGACAAAGAATATAGTGGGAGCTCCCTAAATCAAGATAGTGAAAAGCATCATTTGGAATTAAAATTGGAATTGGCTGGGCAATGACCCTCTTCCATACCTGTGATTAATCAATACTTCTATAATGAATCAATTAATGGTTGATAGATGCTGTATCTATTATGAAGGTCAAATGGCAGAAACAAAATTCGATTGAAATAAATAAACCTACACATATACATCAGTGAAAAAAATTGCTCTGGAATGCTGAAAAACAAGTGTTCATTATTTTTAATGTATGCTTTCCATTTGCCAGAGTTGGGCTTCCCAGTCCTCAGGGCTGGGTGAAGGTGGCAAATGGATAGTGCTGCAGAGAATGCTGAACACATGTGAAAGACACATGAAACTGACTTAAAAATTACCTTTTGTCTCATGAAACAATAAAAAGATGACAGTTTCAGATTCATTCACATCACTGTCTTTTTTGCAAATCCACAACAGTAATCCCGTCACTGATACAGCACACAGCGTTCTCCATTCCAACTCAGGCAAGCATAACCTACATGGCAGCAAAGGAAGTCTAGAAGCAAGAAATGCCATCCTGATTTCCTTCCAAGAGTATAATTTGTATTTTTCAGATTTGAGGGAATCAGTAAATTCACTGAGAAAATGGATGGGAAAGAAAAAATTAAACCTCTCTCTTGCTGTCGTGTGTATACAAAATGAGAATTATCTACCCAATGCAATCAAGCATATGGAAAACAATTTTATTGTTTATACAATAGAAGTAAAAAGCTAATTTAGCCCTGACTTTCCAAACTATAATTTGCTATATTTTTTTTCAATAGGAAGGATTAGTTGGTTTTTGTTTTTCTTTTATTGAAACATCAAAAGAGCTCACTGCTTTCCCTTTATCTGTGAACCCTCATCAGACCTGAGTTGAGCTAGAAGGTGCTTTGCATGTTGTTGTAAAAAGGAAACCTTCTGGTTTTGACACAGTGAAGAAAAATGAACAGAAACAGCAAAAATGCGTCAGATATTGGCTGGAAATACATGACCAGGAATTGCTAATAAGAACAATACTGCTAATCATTTCATCACTTTGTCAAAGGAGAAAGACACTTTCTCTTTTGAGGATTGTTTTTATTTTACCCCGTTGAAACAATCATTCTTCCATTAATGTACACTGGTCATGACATTGTTGGTTTGTTTATGTGATTTCCCAACACTGCAGATGTCTGTGATGCTTTGTCCAAGCATCCTGACACCTCATTTTCTCTGACAGCAATCATTCCTACCACAAATGCCAGTGGAGAATGTTACAATGGAACAAAGTGAAATTTGGTGCATTTCTAACCACGCATCATTGTTACAGTGATTGAAGGTCAAGCAACAGGACTACACAGGATTTTGTATAGCTGCAGCAACACTAACAGTGAGTTGATGCCCAGGAAATCACCTTTTATTGTTTCCTTTTGTGTTACACAGATCCATGCATTTTGCTGTACACTGATGTGACCTGTGGTGAAGTATGTGTCATCTGAAAATCGATATCATGGTCTTTTCGCCTTTCTCTGTCTCACAGGTCAAACAAAAGGAAGGTGTATTTGCTTGTCTCTTTTGAAAAAAATTTTTTGAGAGCATTAATCTGAAATGATCCAGTGAGTAACAAAGAAACTCAAAAGGAAGCTGGTTTCATTAAAAAGGAAAAGTATGCAGAAACATAATAAGTTTCTCTTGTATTAAATGAGGAGCTGACTCACACAATAGAGGAGGGGATCAAAACCCAGGTACTTATAAGAATATTGCAAGTTCTCCTCTTCGGCCTGAGCCAACATGGGCGTTTAATTACATTAGTGCATCTCATGGTGTTTTGTTTGAAACGATACTCTCAAATGCCAAGATGATCCCAACCTGTCTGTAAATCACGCCTCCTCCAGCCTCTGAGTCAGACAGCAGCCCCTGAGCACACGGGAGCAGCAGACAGAAACCAGTGTGGTTTCCAGGGTTCTAACAGTTTTGAGCCACACAAATTTGTATCTTTAGTTGCAGATGTTGGGCAAAGTCTCTGTTTTCTAATTGAGCAATAACAGTTTGTCTTTTGCTAGTGCCAAGGTACTCAAATGTAGGTCCTTCATTTCCCACATTCACTGCATCTTGAGGAAAGAGAAGGATGTGAAATGTGTGGATCTCCACTTCTGGTCAGAGGTGCAGGGAAATAAATGATTCTTTAGAAAAGCTGCAGAGGCTCTGTCCTTTTCCACTCTGTATTTCTTGCTTAACTTCCTTGTTCTCGCAGTTTCCTGCCACTGGCACCAGCAGTTCCACTTTAAATGGAGCTTTAACATAGATATTCCACCCTGTCTGCCATTCTTCCTTGGACTAACATTTGCATGGCAGATGGTACAAATGGCCCAGCAAATATTTACTGGATCAGTGTTAGAAAGGCAAAGCAAAGCAAAACAAAACAAAAACACCCCAGCTGCCAGACTGATGACTTTCTGGCACCATATTATGTGCCACCAGTCAACAGGATGGGAAAAACACCACAGGAAGAAAATTGATGTTGAACTTACTGGATTTTTCACAGTACTTTCTGAATCTTTTTGTTTGGAGCAACCCCAGAGGGCAAGTACAAGGACAAGAACTTTTCCCTTTCCTTCTCATAGTCTGCCTTTTTCTTGTTGCTTAGGTAAAAAAAAAAAGTATTATGACAGATTAATATATTTCCCTTTCAAATAAAACCCAGTCATATCCGGTATCAGAACTGTATTAATTATGGAGAATAGATTGCAAATGGAGTCTCTGAAATTCTCGTGGCAAAGTCTGGGACAAATATCTTACAGATTTAAATAATGAGAGAAGCAGAGGAAGGTGATCAATGTTAAGAATAACCCATTGCTTTTGGAGGCACTTACTCGCTAAGGCTTATCACATGAAGAGAAGAACAGTGAAGTACCTGTGCAATGAAGTTGCTTTTTAATTTCCATGTTCCTGTCAATCACAATCCCTTTATTTTGCCATTTCTTTGCTAGCTGAACTAACTGGGTGTGAACATCTCTGATGGTGAAGGACAATGAAATGCCAGGAAGTCCTATGGAGCAAAATCCTTTTTCTTCACCACAGTGATTCTCTATAATATAATTAACAGTGCAGAAGCAGTTCAAATTATATTACTATTCAAATGGATGCTATTTTCTAAGCAGGCTACATAACCCACAATTTAAAAACATTCTGTTAATATTTCAAGCAGAAAAGAAAGGAAAACTGAAAAATTGGAAGCCAAAAATATACAGGCCACCATTCTGAAAAGCCCATCAGCAGATGGTCAAAAGGAAAATTTGTATAGAATGGGGCACAACAGAAGGAGATGGACTTATCTAAAATTCTTGTTCCAACTGGAAGTTTGAACCACCTGAAAATCAAATGACATTTATCCTATAGTTAACATTTAATTGAAATTACTAAGTCTAAGAAAATTTTAATAATGTTTTGGAATATATATTTGTTTAAAGGAAAATAAATTTTCCTTCTCCCATCAGTCCCTCAGGAAAGATTCAATTTCTCTTTAAGCCTAGGAGCAGGATAGACAGGAGTAGAATGTACACACAACAAATATAAGTAAAGAGAAGAAAGAAAATTCTGTCTCCTGCAATTGTGTTTTGCCCATTTATCTTGCACTGTAAACTGTGAACTAAATGAGAATATGCCATGAACTGGAAAAGGGAAAAACAATACAGTCCTGATTAATGTAGTTCACCCAAAGTTCTCTTCTTGATCTTATGACATTTCAGAAGACAGTGTTCATTAGTTACCAAAGCTAAAAAAATGTCATCATATCCTTAGTGCCAAAAGAGAAGTGAAGAATTCTTCCACTGGAAAACCAAAGCAACTACAAAATCTTTGCACAAAGGCTACAGAGAGTAGGGCTGGTTTGGTTTTTATGACTTTCAAACAAATCTTTCTTTCCAAACTCATGTGCCCGAATACTAAACCTGACAGTATCAGAGTTTACATCTGAACTCACAACAGTAGCATCAGATATAGGCAAATTCATATAGTCTAGAAAAACCAAACCAA